>PVKA01005964.1:7734-86958 GCA_004027165.1 Ctenomys sociabilis | reverse complement strand
AAAAAAAAAAAAAAAAAAAAAAAAAAAAAAAAGAAATAAGCCATACTGTCAGCTCATTTTTTTCCTAGTATAATTTTCTAAATTCATAGTTACTTAGAAATGATGGGATAAAATTTTTCTTCTGTCAGGTTCCTGTTTTCCCATCCTCTAGAGTAGGTGAATGATGCAAAGAAACTGTGCTTTGTTGATTCATGAATTCATATCATAATTTTATTTTAGGGTTCCTTGAGGTAATTGCTTATTAGGGTAGTTTGTAAGATGCAATTGATCCAAATAGCAATATGAATATTTTCCGTGTTACTTTTGAAGTTATAATAAATGAGGCAGTCAGTGTTTGTGAGAATATGTAAAATGAAGAGAGAGAGAGAGAGAGAGACAGAGAGAGAGAGACAGAGAGACAGACAGAGACAGAGAGCAGAGAGGAGACTCAGGCCTTTTAATGTCACTCACCTTTGTTACTGTGATCCTTACTGCACAGCCATAGGTGCCTCTTCTCATTGCCCATTTCAGTGCCCGAGTTTTACCTCTGAACCAGCATTGGGGAACTTGGGGCAGGCAGAGGACCTGTCATGAGTAGGACTCAGCTGTGTACAGATAGAGGGAAAGAGCAGCTCTGTTGTGTTTCCCACTTTTTTCTGTATTCTTCCTGCTTCGAGAAAGAAAATAATAAAACTGTTTCAGCCAACAGTAAAATTTTCCAAAAACTGGTTAAAAAGGCCCCACTGGGATCCAAAGTCAGACATCTGTCATTGACTTCTCTTCTGCCTAGAGTGGCTTTTGTGTTGGCTGCAATGTGCCGAAGGCCAACCAGACAAACTCAACAAGGGGTGGGGAAAGGCAATGGATAGTAGCTATTTTCTACTAGGAATTATTCCTTGTAGAGAATTACTGTTTTATATAAACCAGCCTCTCATCTTTTTATTCTATGAAAATTAAATTCTTCTAAGATTCTGAATATCAGGTTTGGAAACACATAGTAGGATTAAATACTTTTATGATCTTACAACCGTAACTCAGTCTTGATCATGATGTGAGCAACAATAGTTTCAAGCAGCTCACCTTGAGTAGTTGACAGTGAGATAGCTGAGTGATACAAAATTGTACTTCACACCCACCTTCTAAAACTAAGAAAAGCCTTCTAGGGAGATCCTGATGTCATGTGTCACCTGCTGTTTTTCATTGTGACTGATTCTCCAAAGCTGTCCTGGGTGACATCTCTGGGTAAATTCTGATTCCATCTGAGTTAGGGTCACTCCTAGTCTCTCTCCCTTTTCCATCTCCTGCACTTTCAATTACTCCCTCCAGAAGTTTCTGTTTTGCTTTAAATGTTGGTTCATTTTTTATGTTTTATTTTTTGAAGAAGACATTGAGCTATGTTCCCAGCCATTTTCATTTTGAGATGGGGTCTTTAAATAGTTGGGATTACAGAGATGAGCTATAATATCCTTTAAATTTTATTAAACTAAGTGTAGCTTCTCCTTTATTGAGAAATAGTTTTTCAGCCTCTGAGGGTGGAATCTTATTAATTTAGCTGAACTAATAATTGATTTGTTCAGAAACTAGATATCCTTTGTTACAGTTTATATCTAGAGTCCCCCAATTGGCCCATACTGTGGGGACTTGGGAAGTTGATTAGACCATGTAGACTCTAGCTCAGTGCGAGGCTGGGACGTGAGTTCTGGTCTGAAGAGCCATTGCTGGGGTGTGGCCGGCGGGTGCTGTGTGCCTCCCTCCCTTGGTCCCCTCCTGCTCTCTGCTTCTGCACCTTTCACTGTGCAGCTCTGCCTGAGCTGGCAGACTGTGGATTGGAACTGCTAAGAACCATTAGCCAAAATAAACCTCGCCTTCCCACATTTGTTGGTGCTGGATATTGAGCCCCAGTGATCACAAAATGACCAAGATAAACTTTTTAGTAGCTAGTATGTTATTCATACTTACAATCAAAAGAGATTTAAGTGATCTTTTGAATGAGAAAATTTCAGTACTATTTGACATAGCTACTTGATATCGTCCCAGCTCACTCTGTCTGTCCACTCTTCATTCTTTGTGTCTGTCCCTTTTCCTTTTTCTGTTTTTCTCCTCTGGAGCCTGTAGTTGGGTGTACAGGGATTGCCAAGTGGCCTCAAGTTCAGGGCTTTCATCCTGGGATGCAACCATTGTTGGATAAATTTCAAAACTATCTGGCAGAAGGCTGGTACAAATTAAAGGAAGGGAGTTGGTCCTTTTATGCCTATTGTAGTTCTATAAGATGGTAACTATTTTTGAGTATTTTAGGAAGAATCTAAACAGTGATGTCACCAAAGCAGTTTTTTGTAGTCTTTCATAGTTTGACTTACCTGAAACATATGTAGGTCCTTAGGAGACTATTTAGGATATGAATTTGTTCCAGGGAACATTAAAAATAAGTTTACTTATTTTTAGATGTTTAACAATTAACTCGACTTTGCCATTTAAAAATAAGTTTAATCTTTAACATGAAAACATTGCATCCACTGATGTGTATGGGGGTGAAGAGAGGAGGGATGGGAGCCAGGACCTTCAGGGTGCTTAGTGCGTTAAGCAATAAATAATCCTCTTGGCCATCAGCAGCTTTTGGTGAGGTTGGGTGGAAAGTGACTTTCCTTATTTCTTATTTTATAGTTACAGTATTTGCACAAGGGCCAGACTCCAAGTGAAATAGGGTGTGGTGGGCTTGAGGGCTGGCAAGCTTGGGAAGTGGTTTGCGAGAGGCAGACTGAAGATGTAGGCATGAGATGACTGGAATAGAGGGTGGACGCCCCTCAGTGGTGTGGTCTGTACAGGCCACAGAGCAAGGGTCCAGCACTGATGGCCACAGGACATGAACATGAATATACAGGAACAATTCAGGCGAGCGCCTGCTCTTGGTGAGGTCAGCTGAGTGGGAGTTAGGCATAGGGTGTTTAAGAGAGATGCATACACAAATTTTCCTAACAGCTTTTTAAAAAACCACTTTTGACCTACAAAAGTAGCAATTTTTATCACTTAACTAACAGAAGTTTTTTTTGTTTGCTTTTTAATTCATTGGAGTGACTCTTGGGAATAGTTAACATCTTGCAGGGTGTGGTGGCACATGCCTGTAATCCTAGCATTTGGGAGGATGAGACAGGAGGATCACTATGAGTTTGAAGCCAGCTTGTTAGCCCACTCAAGTTTAAGGACAGTTTGTATTATGGAGATACCGTGTCTCAAAAATAAAGAAAAGAAAAAGAAAAAGTTATAACTCCAGGGTGTGGACATCAACAAAAAGCCTCAGGTTTTTTTTGCTCCAAAGTATGTATTTTGCCCTATTTCACCCTGCTTTATTCAGTGCAGTAAGTGTTCTACATACTTAGAGAACATTTTTTCTTGGAATTACAATGAACTGATCTACAAATGAATCTGATGTTGTCCTGAAATCATTAGGTAATGAAATAAAAGGGCAGTACAGGCTTCTGTCACATTTGTTAAGCAGGAACCGTGGGGTACAGCTCCCAGTCATTGTTGTGGTTGTTATAGTAATTGTAAGGATTTGTTCATGTTTTCATACTGAAGAAATAAACAATTGTGGATCTGCATGCAGACACATACATAAACATGTATGCATATGAGCCTTGAAAAATAGAGATGAAACAAATGATTCAATTTGCATGAAAATTAGAAGTCTGCTGAGAGCAAGTGCAGCTCCTAAGCTTTTTAAAGAAAAATCTTGGAGTGGTTTACCATGACTTACCATGACCTCATGCTGACTGTGCTTTTAGTTATCGGTGGACCCTAAGAGATGGTCTAGCTGATGTCGTGGTGTCTCCTTTGGAGGGGAGAAGATGCTGGCAAAGATGTGGGCTGTCACTACCTCTTGTTTGCTGTGATGATGGCAGAAGGCACTGTCCGCCTTAGATGAAGAGCCCTGGAGATGCTTGTAGGCATGCCCAAGAGGAGTTAGTGTATCAGTGTGTTCAGGCCGATTGGCTTGATGCCATGTTTTCTTACATCCTGGTGGAGGTCTTGCTATAATGGAAAGGGACAGATTGCATGCTTTCACCTTCTAACTGGGGTGTGCTTTCTCTTCTGTTTTTTTTTTTCCCAATATTTAAGTACTAGGGACTGGGAAAGCTGGTGGTTGTTATTTCTACATGGATTGGGCCTACCCTAGCATTCACATTTGACACTGGGAGCACACAGCACACAGTCTGGATATCCGCCACTGACAAGACTATGCTCAAGAATGTTCTGTAAGTGGGGTGGCTTCCATGTTTTTTAAATTTTTTTCTGTGTTGTCTGTATGGAATCCAGCCTTGTGTGCATGTCCTGGACAATACCTTGCCTCTTGGTCAATGATTTGCAGCTGAGAGGGAGTAGCCATACCCAGATTACCTCATGAGTATTATGAGGTAATGCAGAAGAGTACAAGTTTTGGAGCTAGTCAACTGTGATTTCTAATCTTAGCTTCTTCCCTAGAATAGATAATCTTTGCAGATTAATCACTTAACTGCTGCTTCATTTGAAAAAATGAAATTAGTATTAGGTGTAGGCTATTGATAATTAATTGGTAGAACACCTGGTTACCAGCCTGGGTTTGATCCCTTGTGGTCAGTCGTCTGTGTTCCTTGCATTGACCCCACTGTGGTTCCCTCCTTCCCTGCCTTCTAGTTGTTTTCCTGCTTTTGGGACACAAGGTTTCAGTTGTCTCTCACCTGGCCACGTGCTCTTCCTAGGCTCCTCAGCTGGATGTCCTCTTCATGCCAGCATCTGAGGGCCCTAGGTCATCAGGGTGGGTGTCCTTAGGCTGTCTGTCTCGCCCTGTTCTCTGAGGGCCTGGCACACTTCTGGGGACCATGAATCCGTATCAGCTGTTCACCTCTACTGCTGTAGCAGAAAGCAGCTGTGGACTCCATGTCTGCAAATGACATGTGGCTGGGTTCCAGTAAAGCTATTTATGGATGCTAATATTTAAATTTCAATAGTGTTTATATCTCTGAAGTATTATTTTTAATCATTTAAAAATGCAGAAAACACCCCTAGCTCCTGGGCCATACAAAACCAGCAGTGGCCTATGGCTGGGGTTTGCTGGTTTCTCCCACTACATCCTGTGTGATCCCATCCAGTCCTTTGTCTTAATATGCACCAATCCACTGATGAATGAAACTAGTAAAAAGCTATTTACCCTTAGGTATCCAATAAAGGAGAAACTTCTTATAGTCTATTTTTACATAACAAGAATACCTCACCAAATTAGAGTATAAATCAGAGAATAGAAAGGGATGCCCAGAAGTAACCCTGTAAGACTCCAACTTCCCAGGGAGGGTAAGTCAGTAAACTTCACTTGACATGGTCTCTTATGATTTCAGCACTATTTGAGGATGTTTTATGTTTAATTATGTCACTTTTCCCCCATCTCAGGCCAGTTTATGTATGAAGTACCAAGTCTTGAGATCTCTGCAGATGACCTTGGTTGTCGATACTGTTTTTACAAGAGGCAGTCATGTTCATAAGGGAAGCTCCAACTTAGTGACTGGGATTCTTCCAGGAAGGGAGGATTTGGACAGACAAGCACAGGGGAACAGTAGCCGTCTACAAGCTAAGGAGAGATACTTGGAAGAGATCCTTTCCTTCTTGGCTGCTTGCTTGGACTTCCAGCCTCCAGATCTGTAAGATAACCATTTTCTCTGAAATAATCCACTCGGTTTGTGGTAGTTTGATATGACAGTGTAGGATGCTAATGAGAGAAGATCTTCTGAAGCGTGTTTTGCTCTGTGGATCGTCACTCGCTTCCCTCTGTTGCTCTTTGTGTCTGTGAATTGCACTCATCCACTGTCCCCTGCTGCTGCTAAAGGACAGGGATGGTCTCTCAGCTTCGAGCTGCAGTTATACTCCTCAGATGTCTGAGACTCCCAGCTTCTCTGGTGTCTGGAGTCCCAGCCAGTGTACACCGCATAAGTCTCAGAATGGTGTTCCTTAGTGGGTGTTGCAGTTTTTATTTATTTATTTTTTTGTCAGAGGGATCCTCTAAAAAAGGATTTCTGGTCAAACTAATGTGAGAAAAGCTGTATTTCATAGAGCTGTCTTTGAAAAGCACTGAAGATCTTACCGTTTGAAAAAGCCTCTCGAAATTCCATAATTAGGAAATGTGAGCTTTGTTTCTCAAATTTAATTAGACTGTGGAAAAACCGATGTGTGTGTGTGTGTGTGTTTGTGTTTGTGTGTTGTATGTGTGTAAGACACAACATTTGGAGTATATTCACAATATACTTTGAGATATTCTAGATATAAAAACCTAATTTATGTTCATGGATGTATTTTTTGACCCAGAAATTTATTGATGTAATTATGGCTATTGTTACTTTTCTTATTTCTCTTTAGAGCTGATCTACAAGTGTCCATTTTTTAAAGTCAGACATACAACAAACTTTACATATTTTAGTGTAGAATTTAATACATTTTGATATAGGCCTGTACCTATGAGACCTTCATGTCATGAAGGTAATGAATATATCCATCACCCAGAAGACATAAGCATTTTTAGTATAGCTGCACTTACAGCACTACACTGTCTTTTTAAGTTGGATCTAATTATCCTGGGTTCTAAGTCCTAGTAAAATAGATCACTTGGTTTTGTTCCTTCTTAGCCTTGAAGCACAGATGGCCACTTATAGTTTTTTTTTTTTTTAATGTTGAATAGAATTTAACATTTTAAGCTTAAATGTTTCTTACCTAATAGAGTTTTCAAAAGAAAATGTAAAAATGTTAGAAAAGAGTAGTTTTATGTATTTAGATTTAGATAGTATGGAGATACCCAATACCTAAGTCCATTTTCATTGTTCATGGTTAGAAGAACCAAAATCTTATTTTGTAGGTCTACAGTAAAAATCATATACATAAAAGCACATAGCACAATGTCTGGCACATAGGAGACACTTAGTAAACAATTTCCTTTCCTCCCTGGTTTCCTGAACATACCTGCCTTGCTCATGACTTCCCATGTGCTCAGATACTGACAGATGGCTTTAGCTCATAGCTAGGTCAAGAGTTGTTAGGCTTCAAGGCAGAGAAGTGACCCACACCCACATTGGTAAACTTAGTGGATCATTTTGTTTGGTCCCTCTCAGCTATTCAGATCATTGTGTGTTTTGGTCAACACTTTAGGTAATAGTTTATTAGAAATTGCTGCAGGTAGATTATTGGTAACGGGGCACATGAGTCAATAAGTGGAACTTGCCCAAGTGTACTAGAAATTTTTATATATATTTTAAAAATTTTCTTGTAAAAGTTTCTTTTTGTTAGATTAGCAGATAGCTAAAATACTTTTTTTTCTTTTTTTTCAGTACCAGGAATTGAACTCAGAACCCTGTACTTGCCAGGCAGGCACTTATTCTACTGAGCTCTCTGCCTGGTCCACAAGAGTGGTTTTTAAGCTAATTTTTAATTTGTACTTGTCTGTACTCTTGAAAATTTTATATAAATATTGCATATATATATATGTTTTTATTTATATACGCAAATGTATTACCACATACAGTTCAAAGGACTATACTATTCATGGCCAGTGTGAGCACGGGCCAGGGCAGCTCCAACATCGTCCTTGTATGATCTCTCCTGACAGTGTGTGTGCCTTCCTCACCCTGGCAACTGTGCAAAAAACAGCTGGGGAGTTTCCCAAACATAAGCCCATGGGGTTCCTTTCAGAGCTGAGTGTGTAAGGATTGTATGGAGAGTCCCTTCCCTCTGCGTAAATGGAGACCATGTTGTGAACTGTAGCTTCTGAGACAGACTAACTTTCAAACCATGCTAGCTCAGAGCAGTTGAGTGATGAAGAGGACTTGCATTGTACACAGTGCAGCTTTCTCTTCTGTCTTTTGGCATTTGCTTAATGGCCAGTGTTCTCTACCTTCGTTCTGATGACTGAAAATAATTGGCTTCCATGCAAATAATGGTGGAAAGCTTAATTCTTTACCAGCATCAGTTGTTCAGGACTTGCATATGAAGTTGATGTGGACTTAAGAAACTTCTGTTTTCTTTCCCAAATGATCCTTATGAGCAATACATGCAATCCATGTTGCCGTTCTTGGAAGGTTACTGTCAAGGCCATTGCTGTAAGTTTCAGAAATGTTGGCCCAGCTCATGGCTTACTTTCTTTGCTGTGAATTTCACTTTCAAAGGGTGAATGGTAGGCTGGGGAGATAGCTCTGTGGCTTAAGTGCCTGCCTGACAAGAGCATGGTCTGAAGTCTGATCCCAGGTATTGGTACAGCATGCTGTGCAGGCCTTGGAATTGGGGGTGGTGGCGCACGCCTGGAATCCTATCTCTGGGGAGTCTGAGACAGGAGGATCACGAGGAGTCTGAACTGTGTAGTGAGACCCTGTATAAAAACAAGCAACAACAACAAAAAACGCCACAAAGAGTGAATGGTGGAAGATGTCTGGTCAAGAAGGAACGTTTAGAGCACTTAGCAAGTTCATCGGGATTAGATGATCTTAGTAGAACATATAGAACTATAGAGCATATCTATGATTTTTATTTTAATTGGGAAGGATAGGGATGTTATTGTGCATTAGGACTTAATTTCTCCTTTCCCTCCATCCCACCATGACATGCTTGGTAAGTGCCTCTAACACTTCATTGCTATTTTATTTTTATTTGTATTTATCTCTGGTGCCCTGACTAGGCAGTGAGCTCCTAGAGGTGACATCTAGAATCTTGATTCAGCTTTTTCCCCTAGACACCAGTAATTTGACAGTGCCAGATCAAATATAGGGTTTGAAATTTAAATTTCAGATAAACAATAAAATGTTGATTATAGTCATGTCATATGCATGCAAAATTATTAAATTCAAATTTTAGATAAGCAGTGAGTAATGTTTTAGTGTAAATCCATCTCATACAATATTCAGATTTAATTGGTCATCCTGTATTTTTATTTGCCAAATCAGGCCAATCTACACAGTGTCTATGACTTAGAAACTATGTTTTTGATCCAAAATCTATATACTTTCATAATTTGTCTACAAGTAAAATAAATAAAGTATTCATGAGACTTCTCGTATGAAATGTAGGATGAGACTTGCAACTAGGATTAATGAGCATCCTTCAGAAACAGTATTAGGGGAGATAAACCATTTCAACTGTGACAACTAGGTTGCTTTGACAGAATGCAGCCAGGGCCTGCTCTGCTTCTTGCCCTGTATGTGCCAAGTACTCATAATACAAGTAGCTTTTTGTTATTGATAATAATGGACAGACATCTTGGGTGGCTGTGATTTTAAGAAATAAAACACCTGGGATTCTGGAACTGTGCTTAAGAGTCGGGTCCTCTGCCTTAGCTAGTTTTACTGAGGTCCTCATTGCAGTACCCCAGTGTTCCCCTTCACCCTGAGAGGGCCAGGGCAGGGAGGACAGGAGTTTGTCACCTGTTGAGCTAAAAGGTGATGGACTTAGAACGCTCAGTGACAATACGGATTTTCGTAGAACATGCCTGCATGTACTTGTGCATTGTCCGTGCACACAGTGTAGCTAAAGAGGCATGATGGATGGTGATATCTTTATGTGATAGCAGGAAAAAGTGAAGCAGGTGGGGGGAAATGAGAGTCTTGAGAGTAGTAGGGACAGGGCTGAGTCAGGCCACGGTGGCTGCTGACAATAGTCAGAAACCCTGCCTCTTTTACTATATGTTGTTTTTATTTTTTAGGCCACCTTCCCATCTATCAAGTAAGACTCAAAAATATGTCTGGGGAGAAATGTTTTTGTGGAAATGTAAATAGTTCTGAATTTAAGCATTTGAAAGGTGGGACTGTGCCCTTCTCCCAGCATGTACATTTCACCTAGTACAGCTATAAACATTTTCAGCTTAAAGTAATAAAGTGTATCACAGATCTTGACTCAGGGCAGCCAGGGTAGAGCTTCATGTCTTGGGCTATGCCTGGTTGGCTGTATCCTAGTAGGGAAAGCAAAAATAGAAAGCTTATTCTCTGTACTTCAGAACCGAGTAAATGCATGGCTATTAAAAGCATCAGTGGCAAATGGCCTTGGAAGTTGGCATCGCAGCCTTAAGGAGGGCAGTGGCGTCCAGAGAACCCATACAAAGGAGGAAGCTGCTCCTTTGGTTCTGAAGCCACAGAGACCAGGGGAGGCTGAGAGCCCCCCCCCCCCCCCCCCCCCCCCCCCCCCCCCCCCCCCCCCCCGCCCCGTAGCTTTACATACTCATGGCAATGCCATTGATGCTGTGGGGCAGGGGTTGTTGTTGCTGTAGAAGCCCGCCCTCCACCATCGCTCCTTGGCTCCCAAACTGGGCTGTTATGGGCTACTTCTGAGGTAGCACTCGTCCTTATTAGGCATCTGCTTGATGATCTGGAATTTGCACTTAAGCTTTGACTTTGTGCAGAAAAAATACTTTCCTAGTGAGGACATACTGAGAGTGCAGGACGTGCTCCTTTCTAAACTCTCAGAAAGCCAGGGTACCTCGAGTTCACAGGAGGCCTCAAAACTTCCTATTTTTCCACATACTTTAGTTTAATATTATTGCAAGTGTTTCAGTTGGATTAACTTCCTGTATTTGTTTTGATTTTAAGTGCTTTCTTTAGTTAAAGTGTTAGTGAATGGAGGGAGAAAAATAAGGCAAGAGGAAAGAGCCTGACAGGAGAGAATAGAGTTTTGTTTTCAGTTCTGATTTGAGGCAATAGATAAGAATCTTAAACTTTCTGTTCCCAGATTGTTTACCAACATGTGAAAACTCCATTTTGTAGTACAGCATGAGCTGCTGAATTTGGTTAAACTGCCAAGCCAATTAGTTTTGTTTCAATAGCAGCCCCCCAGACAGAATTTGAGGAGCCTGGTTTGTGCTGCCCAAATCTCACTTGAGCAGCATTCTCCTGAGCGCATTTGCATTTGCAAGGCCTTGTGTGCCTGTGTGAGGCCTCCTCCCTGCTCCTGTGCCAGACTGGTACTGAGTCCAACAGGTTCCACATGTGTAAGTGCTCGAGGAATGCTAAAGGCTGGTATTGAGAGTCTGTCAGCAAGACCTGTTTCTTATTAATAAAACGCCCAAACTAAACTATGCCATAAAGGAAAAGTATAATTTTGTACCAAGGGGAAGAAACCTTTGTGTGTGTGTGTGCTTGCGTGCATGTGGGGGATGTTAGAGACCGGACCGAAGTCCTTGTGCAAGCTGACCATGTACTCTACCACGGGGCTACACATCCAGTCTCTAAACTTTCTTCAAAAAAATTATTATAAGTTGTACATATTTGCAGTACATAATGCTTACATTCCTTGCATGGAGTTGGTATGTGTAGGTAACACATTGCATTTCCCTGTTCATCCTTTTTTCTCCTACTCCCTCCCTTGTCCTCCCATTAAGAGAGATCTTAAGCACCTTCCCATTTGAGAAAGATCCATTCCATCACGTTCTACCACCTTTTGTTTTGCTCTTTATTTATAATACATAGGTTTCTCATATTAGAGAAAGCATGTGATGTTTAAGCTTGTCTGATTTATTTCACTTAATACTGTGGTCTCAGTTTTCTTCCAAATGTCCCTAATTTATGTTTCTTTATGGCAAAGTAGTACTGCATTGGGTGTAAGTATCACATTTTCTTTATCCATTTATCTGTTGATGGACATATAGGCTGCCCCTAAACTTTGTAATGTTAATCTATACTGTAACTTATCTATCCTTGGAATCCATTCCTAAGTCCTTGAGAGAAACTCAACTAATCTTCCTTCCTTCCTTCCTTCTTTCCTTCTGTCTTTCTTTTCTCCTGTATTTAGGACAGGGTCTACAGGGTCTCACTATGTACATCAGATTCATAGTGATTCTCCTGTTTTCAGTCTCCCAAAAGCTGGGATTACAGGCACAGGTCCCCATGCCCAGTCTCCATTGTAGTCTCACAGCACGCTCTGCCTAAGCAGGTGCTTTAGTCCGCTGAGCCATCAGGCTGGCTAAAACTTAACTTTAGGTAAGACTTTGCACTGTAACATGGAAGAAATACACTTTAAGAGAATGTTCAGTGTGGCAGGTGATTAGTTCTAAGGAGGGTAAAGCTACTGACAGAGATTTGGGGGTGAAGATGAAACCCACTGCAGGTCTGAGGGCCAGGCTTGGAAAAAGAAGAGTTCTGTGGAGACATTCTCTAACTGTGAAGGGTGAGCTAGGTAGGCTGGTGTGTGTAACTGTGAACTATGTTGACCTGGGTATTCTTAATGTTCTGATTCTATCTTTTCTAGTGAACTCTGTAACTTTAGACTTTCCAAATGTCTGGTCCTGCCTACTGATCTTTAAAATGAAGAATTGTATTAAGTGATTTCTAAAATCTCTTCCAATTAAAAAAATTCTACTATAAATAGAAATTCACTTTCAGGAAAATATTAGCACTGTAGTCTGCTTCTGTAACATGGAAATATTTTCAGGTTGGGATTACTAGAAGTTACTACTGCTGTTAAATGTTTTATAAAAAGTGGGAAATTATTGGTGCAAATTGTTACACTCTTATTAAACTATTTACATTTGAGTGAAGGAAAGAGAATTTTGACTGTTAATGTTTACCAAAGGGTAGAACTGAGAAGTTTATAAATGCTGACTGGTTTAATAGGTTGTAGTCAATGCTGAATTAAAGGTTTATACTCTGATTTGTGGTTTTGGTAGCCTCAAATCTAGTCAAGCATAGATTCTATAAAAATAACTTTAGCAGAAGAGGCTTGAGGCCCAAGGTAAAGATTTCAAACTCTGTGAGACATCAATAATTTAATGCTTTATTTCCTGGAAATTCCTACCATCCTGAAAAAGTCAACTGGTTTCTTTGGAGACCTAGCTGTTTTCTGTCTCAGAGTAACTAAAGAAAAGACATTTTCTCAAATTAGAATATTTTGGGGTTGTTCAGGCAATGAGGGTTTTGAGCTGTAAACATCTCCTAGGATTTACTTCCTTTGAGAGAAAGGAAAAGGAGATTGATATAGGGATGAGACAGGGCATTCAAGTTATCCAAATAGTACAAGGGAAGTATTATAATGCTCAACCTGCTTGGTGTCCAACATGCCGAGTTTATGTTTCCCAAAATTGAAAAATGAATTCTAAGGAACAGTGTAGGTTAAGAGCAGTAAATAATTTATTGGGGAAAGAAAGCTCCTGGTAAGAGAGACAGAAAAGGCGCCGGGAAAATGGGTTACTGGGTTTTTAGGAAGAAGCTTTATTGAGTAAAGCCGTGAAGTGGGTATAAAGTGGGATAAAACTATGATCAACTAATAAGATTACAGCTGTAGTTTCATAGGTAATGTTGATCCAGTGGAAAAATCACAAGGTGGGAGACAAAACTACAGTCAACCAGTAAGATTGCAAGTGTAGTCACTTGGTAATATTAATCCAAGGGAGAAATAAGTCATGTAGCAACTGTACAGTGATCAAACAAGGACTCTCCCTGGAAGGGGAAGGTCAGGGATGTCTGGTACCTCAGCCAAGGTGGTTGGTGCCTCCTTAGAATATTAATCATTGCTGTTCATCCCTTGGGGAAGGATGTGGGTGTGCTCATCCTGGCTTTTGTCTTGAGCTCTGTTCTTCAGTGAATGCACCTTCAGCCACAGTTGTAATGTGTTTTCATCTTCTGCACTGGCTCCTGCAAGGGCCCAGCCCTTACTGACTGCATATAGTATTCCTAAGTGACTTAGTTGTCCATAATAAGATAATTTTTGCCCTTGCTAGAAAGTAAAATTTATCTATGCTTACCTGTTTGCAATTTGGACAAAGGAATAGTTTATATATGTAGAAGCAGAGTCACTCTGACCACAATAAACAGCCACCTAGGCTGCTCAGTCCAGGACCGGGACACAAAGATGCATGTTGTGCTTGTGGAAGGCTTTTTAGGCCTGACTTGGTCTGAACAGTGACGGAAGTATAAAGACACAAATGTGAGACTGGGCCAATGTCTTTATAATAACCCTGTGGTGTTTTTTTTGTTTGTTTGTCTTGCTAACACAGGATGTACCTGCTCTGGTGTGTGCACAGGCATACACGCCTGAATATCTGGGCTGGGGAAGGAGTAAGTCAGCAAACTGGGTATTCATTTAATTACTGCATAGTACTGTTCTTTTAGCTTTCCTCTGCTGTTGGGAGGAAGTGGTAAATCCAACCAGCCACATGGAGGCAAATAGTGTAATGCGTGGTTTGAATTCAGAAGTCTGTCCCTCTTCTACCTTCAAAGAATTATTTTATGGTAACTTGATATACTTACTGTTTTTCAAACCGGTTTTGCATGGGGAAGCTGACTTGGCACTACTGGTGAAAGTGCTGGGGACAGTCAGTCCCTTTGTGTGAAGCAGGCTGGTGGCTTGCTTCTGAGTATGGTTTCCATTTGTTTGCTTTAGGAAGAAAAGTTGTCATGTGAAGACTAAAAGCTTTGTGTGTTCTCCGTGGAATAATTTACTTATTGTTTAAAAATAACTTCCTGGCTGTATTATCATGCAGTCTCATGAAGGATTTGAGTATTTCAGTTTCAAATTAAGCCTCAAGGGATTTTTTTTGAGCTCTCCAAGAGCATGCTTTGCAGTTGTGTTTGCATCTTCTTGTGTTAATGCCTTCACTTTTGCTTGTGGTGGAGAAGGAAGTGAAATAGGGGGACTTGGTCATTTTTTTCCTTCATTTTTAAGCCCAGTGGGCTCATTCATTAGAAGGTGAAGAATAGAACCAAAGCCTCCAAATGACTAAGGTGGGTGCAGCCATGTGTAAACTGGGGCCACAGTGGCCTGGGCATAGAAACCAGAGGCCTCTAGTGAGCATCCCAGTAGCATGCCTAGCCTGGTGTGTGGGCTGTGCTATCTTTTCTTACCTCATATCAGAGGGTGGAGAAACATCACCAAACAGGGAGGAATCCTTTTAGATTACTTGTTTATGCCATGTCAGATTTACTCCCCTTAGGTTTTTAAAGCATAAATACAGTGGGAGATTGAGGTTACCCTCTAGATAGGATATACCAGGCTTTGGCTATACTGAACAGCATATGTCATGGTCAGTGATTTGACTTCAGTTGTCAGTGATTTTAAGTGGTAGGGAATAGAAATCTTTGTTTGAGAAGGTGGAAATTTCAGCCAACATGTGCTTTCTGAAGGTGTGGAATATGCAAGGAATTTACTGAAGAATTGGTTTATATATGCATAAGGAGGTGTGTTCATCAGGTTGATAAAACATGGCAATTTTTAAACATAGTACACCAGGTGTGGTAGCACAGACCTCTATAATCCCAGCACTTGAGAGGCTGAAAACAGGAGGATCACTATGGGTCCAAGCTGTGCAGTGAGACCCTATACCAAGTACATTAAAATGATAATGATAATAATAATAATAATAATAAATAGACATAGTGTGTTTTTATTTCTTTGGATATAACCATCAGCTGCTTCACCAATAATAGATTCCTATACCAGCTCATATTTATTTTCCTACAGTCTAAGTAAACTCCATCTATTCAGGCAATCCTTACGTATCTTTTCTTAATATTTCTTAACTTGTATATTGGAAACAAAGCCCCAAGGTCTGTGGCTGTCTCTTTCAGGGGTCCTGGTCTTTAGTGCCTCAGTGTTGTGCATTTTGTTAGCAGTGATTTGGGACCATAGCCTTACCTCTGACCTGGAGGTTCTCTTTACTTCATTACATGAAGCTTCTGTTTCTTGCTCCCAAATAATCTATTTATTTTAGGTAGTGTTTTGTTTTAATAATTATGAAAACAAAATAGTTTATTGTCAGTGCATAGAAGTAGAAAGAAGAAAATAAAAATTTCTTATAAGCTCTCCATTCAGAGATAAGCACAGTTATGTGGTGCATGCTGTTATTAAAATTTAAATTTTATTCTTTTAAAATATTATGTTATCAACACCTTGTTCCAGTGCAAGGCTGTGTCTTAATCGAAGAAGTACTAAATTGTTGGCAACATACATTCTTGTCCATCTAACTTGCCATTAAGTTATTGCATTGAAAATCATCATATTCTAATTTTTGTGTTAGGACAGATTGCTGACTGCATTGTGAGAGTGGGGCTGAGCGTAGCATTTGTAGTGGCCTGGCTTTGGATGCTTATTATTCGAAGTTGTGGGGGTGGGGGAGTTTTCCTTTCACAACTTATGATAAAGCTGTTTCAGTGGTGCAGACACACTTCATTGCTGCAGGTAGGTCTGTATGTGTGCAGCGCGGTGTCTTCATTCAGGTTTGATCCGCGTGAACATATATGTGGAGAACAGAGAAGAGTCTGTGGTAGTATCTGCTTTGCACACTAACAGGCGAGTCTGCCTCAAGGTCCTGCAGGCTGGTGGGGCACACAGGCCTTCCAGGTCAGAGGCAGAGATCCTTCCTTCCTGTGCAACAAGCAGTGGGGTGAGTGAGCTCAATGTTGGTCTTGGCTTTTTGTCCTCCATGACATGTCATGGAGTGGGCTGGAGATGCTATAAACACCCTCTGGGTTAGTTTCATTCACAATTAAGGGATGCAGAGCTTAAAAACCCTAATTCTTTTATCATGGGTGATAAACCCTGCCTGATCATTGCCCTGCAGGGAGACATTTTCTTCATTATTGTGGAGTTAAGGAAATCTGTGGATTGCTCCGGAGGGAGACAATATCTGTACCTTCTAGAGTTGTTCTCAAGTTCCAGCTTCTTGCAAGAAAGTCCCCTTATGAAAGGCATTAGTGCTTTCAGAAACATGGGCAAACCTTGGAACTGACTCTTGGCGATATAATTTTGGGGCTCTGAACTGCTGTTGCTCAGCTGCCTTTCGAGAAGAGTACACGAGTTTATATTCCTATACTTTGAATAGGCAAATATGAGATGTGGTCTACAACTGTGGAGAATGTTTCAGTTTTTTTAAATGTGTTACAGTGAAAAGCGCAGTTGGACTCATCACCCTTAAGACACTTCCCCTCACACTGACAACCTGACCCCATTGCACTAGCCACTCGCGGGGGTGGTTCTGGAAGTCCTCTTTCTTGAGTATTTTTAGTTGTGTTGCCGTGTCTGTCTTGATATCCAGAATCAAGTCAAAATGATTACCTTTCGGGGTCATTAGGACACTGAGAAGAGCCAGAAGTCTCACTGTGCCGGTGCTGGTGAGTAAGGTGGACAGGGACACACTGTGAAGTTTCTATGCATCTGCCTATGAGATAGCGCTCAGCAGGAGGATCACACCTAGTAAGGAGACAAAGAGGACTTTCCTTAGGCAGACGCAGGTGCCTGGGTTCAATCCTCAGCATGTGATGTTGGCCCCGCCCCCAGGGTGCACTGAGACAGCAACTGAGAGTAGGCATGATGACACGAACCTGTAACTCCAGGGCTTGGGAGGCTGAAAACGGTAGCAGCGCTACGAGTCCGATCTGTGTAGTGAGACCCCGTAGAACCTGTACTAAATACATTAAAAATAAAAAAAAAACAAAGAGGACTTTCAGAACATATTAGAAAGTGCAAAGAACAATGGGATAGGTGTTCAAAGAGTTTCAAAGTACTTTTAGCAGCATATTTCTTATTCTAATAAAGTTTTAATGTATTCATTCACTGTAATTTTTAATTGCCCCTCATATGTTTCTCTCCATTCTCCCTGCTACCTTTCTTTTTTAATCATTAGAGTTAAATCAAGGATTACCCTGAGAAATCTCAGTCTTAGGCCATTAGTCCTGGAGACCCCAGTGGACCAGGTTCTGCCATCCCCATCTGGAGAATTGGATCAGACATGAGGAGTGCTGGGATAAAGAAGGAATTTACCCGTCAGCTGGCCACCCTGGGGAGCAGCGGGTGGAACGTCCTGCGTTCGTATTCTGCAGTGCTAATGAGAGCTGCAGGAACGTATAGGACAGGGGCCAAGTGGGGGCAAGAAGTGCACTCAGTTGGGCAATCTGGTAGGACTGGGGTCTGACTGGTGGCTGTCTCAGGCCTGCTTCTGCCAAGTCCTGCCGTGGAAGTCACTGTTGTTCACAGGCCATTTGCTTCCCAATGCTGCCTCTGTTTATCCCTCTTATGGGGGAGCCCTGTCATGAGGTGATCCGCCCATGAGGATCATTACTCCTAGAATCTCAATAATATCATAATTACTCTTGTCTCGATATCTTCAGGCTTGAGGAAGAGAGTGGGTAGGTAAATTGGGGCTGAGCAAACTCACACTGCCAGTTTTCACAGACACCCCCCTTTGAGTGATGGATGTGTCTGTGTGCAGACCTAGTGGAATCTGCCCCAAAGTTTAAGGGAAGAAGGGAAGAAGATGCAACGTGAAGGCGCTTGGGTCAGGTTTCTGTTCTGCTTTTAGTCCCCCACTGGGCATCCCCAGGTCCAAGTGAAGGGTCAGTGCTTTGGGCACAGACTCTTATGTCCCTGTTGATTTCTGTTTTGCTGATGAGAATTCATTCATTCACTAATCCATCTAGTTGTCACTACATGTAGTAGGCACATAATAAATTCATTCTCGTGTTCCATCTACATCTAAGTGCCTGCAGTGTGTCAAAGGCCATGGAGGGCATGAAAGGAAGCCGTTGCTTTTTACAGACTTCATACGCTAATGAGAACAGAGTGATGGAGCACATACTGTTTAGGTAGAGCAACCACTAAATAAACCTCTGTGGGAAGGAGAGCCAAGAATGAAGCAAGGGAAGGGATGAGCATTTCAAAAAGAGAGAGAAGTGTGAAGGCCCCAAGCCTCAGCATTCTTAGTGTGAAGCACTGCTAAGAGGCCGCAGTTGGGGAGCATGAAGAGTGGGATTAGAGAATCCCAGAGCCACACAGGTATTCTGTGAGCTTTGAAAAGCCAGACAGAAGTTATGTTTAAACTGAGAACCTTGTAAAGAGTTTAAGAGCTTCTGGAGGGTGCATGGGGAACAGGCCCAGATAGGAGCTAGTAGGTGGGAGGAAACAGTGTTTGCAGAGGTCTGGGCAACACAAACATGCTGGGACCTGCAGCTGCCCCCACTCCTCACCTGGGGTAGCTAAGTTCTGTGTCTCTTCTCACAGAAAAGCCTTCCAGGCCGTGTTGGTGTGAGGGACAGGCAGATGTATCAGGCACAGTGAGAAAGTAAGAGAAAATAGGAAAGGGCTTGAGCCTAGACAGCTGAGGGCCACATGCAGGGCGCATGACCAGCCCATGTGGATTGGCTGTGCGCTGCAGGCTGGCTGATTACTACCTCCTTCTGGTTTTGTAGCTTGGGAGGAATCCCAGTGGCTCTGGGGGCAGTTCAGTGTCTTTGTCACAGGCTGTTGTTTGCACTTGAGGAAGGGATGTCATCATGGAGTGCTCTGGGGGCTCTGCTCTACCTGAATCTGAGATGCTTTTAGATTTGGGGACTTCAGGCATCACTTCAGGGGGACTGATCTGGAACAATGTGAAAACTGCCACTCATTATCCTGGAAAATCTTGAAAATTAACATAGTTACTGTTATCTTTTTTTAAAGACTATTTATTTATTTTTTTAATGTATTTGTACAGGATCTATGGGGTCTCACTACATAGATCGGACTCGCAGTGATCTTCCTGGGATTACAGGCATGCTCCACCATGCCCAGTTTTTAATCTACAGCTCTGCGTGGAAGGGGGGGGGGGAGGGGAAAGGGATGGGGGGGAGGGAAGGGGGGCATTGAAGGCAGTTACTATTATGTTGATGTCCTCAGTTTTGATGGTGGATGCAAAGGGCTTGGTAATAAAGTCTGTCACCCTGACAGCCCTGAAGTGATTAACACATGGCATGTGGAGCTGAGCAGGGAAGGTTTATGGCAATAAAAGGGACAAAATAAATACAAGAGCTCTGTCTGCTTTTAGTTCCCTGTTGGGCCAAATGAAAAGTCAATGTAGTTTTCTTTGTTTTTAGCAAAAACTAATTTTTAAGTCCCTAATGCCTCAGAAGAAAGCATAAATCATGCTTTTATTGAGAAGCTGGTTTATACCTTGCCCCTGAGGGGGTCTCTGGTTGTGTCGGTTCCTTGGGCTGGGTAGTAGCAGTGGAGCTAGTGAGAAGCAGTCAGAATTTATGTGTTTGAAAGATAGCACTTGAGGGTATATTGGAGGATTGGTTCTGGGGTATGATAGACAGAGGGAAAGCAATAAGGAGTTTTGGCATGAGCAACCACAGTGACACAGTCGGACATTTCTTGGGCTGGGGATGACAGAGGAAGAAGATTTTATGGGGGGATCTTCAAAGTTGAATATTTTTTACTAAGACAGTTCTGAAAAAGCTAATATTATCTCCTTCAGTCTTGTCAATGCGTTTCCTCTGAGCGAAGTGTGCTTTTGTTGGCAAATCTCAGACAACACTACGTTTAAAACACTAAGCTTAAAATATGGAATCATTAAGTCAAAGAAGAAAAATTCAGAATTCAGGATAAAATGCATCCCCAAGACTGGAAGGAGCCCCCCAGAAGGGTCATGGAGAAGGTAACTCCACTGAACCGTGGCGTCTGGTCAGCAGGGTTAGGGGGCTTCACAGATGTGGCTCAGGGTCTTGTGGGCGTCCCGGTGTGGGCTTTGCCGCCTGATGTGGCAGTGCTGATACTGGAGTCTGGGTTGGCCGGCTGCTTCATAGGTGCGTCAGTTGCCACCTTACAAATATTGGTTATTCACTGTGACAATGGCTTTTGGAAACCATTTTTAATTGTTGGAAATGGTGGCACCCACCTAACATCCTAGCACTCTGGAATATTGAGGCAGGTGGGTCCCAGGTTCAAGTCCAGCCTGGGCAGCTTAGTGTCTTAGTGAGACCCTATCTCAGAATACAAAATAAAACTGGCTGCAGATTGTAGCTCAGTGTTTAGACCCTAGGTTGAATCCCCAGCACCTGGAAAAATATTTTTATCAAACTATGTTATATGTGTGTATGAAAATGCCACCCATTATTCTGTATAATAAATATGCACTAATAAAAATGAGGGGCCCGGGGATTGAACTTAAATCTTCAGCCTCCTAAGCACATGTTCTACCATTAAGCTAGACCTGTAGTCCCTAAGCTTTTAATTTTTCATGGGACTATTTATGACTCTTATGCAAACTAACCTGGAAAGCTTCATTGTTGGCTCAGCTGATTGAGTGTTAGAAAGAATGGAAGTCTAAGTCAAGTTTTTTTAAAAATCCAACTGGTTTTACTTTTATTTTTTGCCTATAAGTGTGGTCCAATTTAAATCTCTGCAAATCTCTAGCTTGAAGGAGAAAAAACATATTTGCAGGATACTGAGAGAAGTTATAGTGTAGAAGTTTATATGGCCTCTTAATTTCCCTCTCATTCCAACTAAAATGAGCTATTTTCTTCTTCAGATTGTGTTGTTGCTGCTCATGTCTGCACCCCAGAATTGCTTGGTTATGCTGATAGTAGTTGGGCTTTTAGAAGCATAGCAACTACTTAAATGTGCTGCATAAGAATTTAAATTTGCTTTTTGGCTAGTGGTTGTGGAGCAGCCCTGGGTGCCAGGCACTGTTGAGGGGGTGAGAAATACAGCAGTACAGGTCTTGTCCTGCAGTCCAGGAGGAGAGAATCCACCTGGGGAGAGGGAAGATCAGTGAACCCATATGCAGACTCGAAAGATCTGAATTAAGGGGAAGTGCAAGGGAGAGTCAGGGCTTGGACAGTGCTGTGCACCACATGGGGGACGATCCTGAGAGGAGGCACCCAGACCCGGGATCTGTCACAGCAAGAGCCTGCCAGCTTATGCCGAGAAGGTGGCGGGAAGCCAGCCTGCCTCTGCAGAGTGTAGCACGCAAACTGTAGTTTCAGATCTTCTCAGATAAGCAGGTGTTGCAAGCCTCAGGCTAATTTTAAACAAGTACAGGAGTGGATATGTGGCTGTGCATATTTTACTTGTACTTTCATAAAGAAAACTAGTTAAGTGTGAGAGGAAGTTTATTTTGAAGAAGGCTGTGCTGTTCCCTAAAACGAGTGACACATTTGAAGCCTGCATCTGATGAGACATCTGTGAGTTTTCTTTCTCCTATTTTTAAGAAAATAGTAAAGTATTAGAACAATGAGTATTTGATTTAGACTCAGACAGTGTTCAGCGGCTTGTCACACTTGTTGGTGGAAAGGTGGAGGGACTGATGCCGCAGTCCAGGCCTTGGGCCTCCAGGGTTAGTCTGCCATCTCCATGGCGCACGTTACAATCTCTGCACGTGGAGTCCCAGAGCAGATTTTAATGCTGTTAGAACAGTTCTGTAATCACTTAGAAAATAGCTTTTTGTTCTTTGTGTATGTTTTGTGCGTGCTGTATAGCCGGTTTGGTGTAGAGAAAGCTGAAACAGAGGTAATTCCTCAACGTTACTTTTCCATTTTGGATTTATTATCGCTGACCTAGGTGGGAATGTTAAATTTAAGAAAAGTGCCCTTGCTTTCTCTTACTTTGAAAAAAAAATCTTTTGTTTATTTGTTTGTTTATTTGGTATAGGGTCTTGCAGAGTGGTCTGGGGTTCTGGGATGGAATGGCATGTGGTACCAAGGATTAAACCTAGGTTCTTGTGCTTGCCAGGCAGGCACTTAGACTGTATAGCTATCTCCCCAGCCCTTTCACTCCTACATTTTCATGCAAACCAGATACCTGTTTTTTTTTTTGTTTTCACATTGATTAAAGCCTTGTTAATGTGGAACTCAAAACAGCAAAAATGCAAGTGATAAAAAATGGAGAGAAGGTCATGTACATCCATGCCTCTGAAGGCCCAGGAGGCAGTGTCCCAGATTTCTTAGAGCTGGTGCAAGTGGTTACCAGGATTCCAGCAGTGCTTTTCAAACTTCAGTGCACTTTCCAGCCCCCAGGAACCTTGCTCAAACAGAGTTCCTGATTGGGCAGCTTGCTGTCTTGAATGAGGGACTGCATTCCTGAGAGGCTCCTGGTGGTGCATATGGCCCTGGCCACACCTTATCTGTCAGCAAGACTGTGGGGAAGGGGCTCCTAGTGCAATTGGATGTACCTCCAAATCACTTTGAAGTTGTAATTGACTGTTCTTGAGGAAGTGTTAGTATCTTAAATTAGCTGAAATTGAGGCCCCTCAGAAAGTCCCAAGGGTAGGTTGTGCTTCTCCCTCAGGGCTTGCTTTCAAACCTGCTGTGGGCATCTTGGGTTATTGGGAGGAAGAGCCCATGCACACGCAGCTCTTCATGCTTAGGCTTTGCAGAACCAGGCCCTGAGATCTCTCACTGCATGTCTTTCTGGGAGTGAGGAAAGGGTTTATTTCTAGTACTAATATAGAATATGCATCACTGTGGGGTTTTTTTTTTTTTAATGGAAAACTTTCACATAGGAATTTGGAGTGGATGGTAATTCCATACAATTATATAGTGATGTAAGAAGTGATTTATTCTAGGATAAGTGCAGCAGGACCAAGTCTTGTCTTCATAGGGCATTTTGGGTCTGGTGCTACATATAGGGTCAGAGAGTGCAGGAAGAAGGTGAGAGCTTCTTACTGTTGCCCAGCCTTACAGCCTTTTTGGCCTTGGCTTGGCGTTACTGTCTCCAAAGTGCCTGAACAATTCATTGTCACTTCACAGGGCCTCTTGTATCAGGTGTGCTACATTTGGGGGAGTCAGGACTTTGCACATAAGGGGATCATTCCCTGAAAATGATGGAGAGAGGCATCAAAGCACAGTCCACTGAGAGTAGGTGCTTGTGTGTGCGCATGTGTGGTATGGCTGGGAATGGAGCCCATAGCCTCATTTGTGCTAAGCACTGCCACTGAGCCACACCCCCAGCTCCCATGAGTATTTTCAGCCACACTCTTCAGTAGGTGGTGGAACATTTAGCTTGACTGTCTTTATTAGAGAGCTCTGCTTTGTAATTGCTTCTCAGTTGATCACTTTTAATTGCTGAGAGCTCAGCGAAGACATTTGAAATACTATAATTCAGCTTCTTAATAGCTAAATTTATATATCATGTCATAGTTTTTATGTCTTGATTAAAATAAATCTAATATGTAAATGTACTTTTATATAAGAAGTGGCTTATGTTCCAGAAGGATTTTTAGTAAGGTATTTGTAAACAGCAAGGGTGAGCTTTTACACCATCTTTGTTGGGCCATACTCATCACACAAGGCGAGGAGTACCATCACTACATGAGGCTGCCAGCAGGCAGCACTACAGCAGTAGTGTATGCGGGGGGCTGGGGAGCTGGCAGAAATAGGACCAGTAACGTCCAGCTAAGAGCACAGTGCCTAGAGGCATGTTTAATAGGTTATCCTCTGTTTACAAGGAGTGTGTTTGTAACTGTTGAGGGGCTCTTTGTTGTCCTGTACAGTGTGTCATGTTTGTTGATGGTGTTGTCACCAGGCCCACGAGGGACAGGCAAATCAGTGCTGCCCAGCTCTTGAGAGTTGAACAGGCTGGTCCAGATGGCAGCAATCTTGATAAGGGGGGAATTGGCAGGGGTAGGGTTGGATATGTGTTTTGAGGAGTAACAGCCCATTAAGAACATTGGGTTACACTGTAGGTGCACATATATATTCTTTCATTCTTGTACTAGAGCTTGGAGAGAAAATGTATCCAGACACTAGTGGGATATATACAATCTTTCCTTCCAGTTACTGTGTTTCTTTTGAATTAACATCAAAACTCATGCAAGAAAGGTCAGGTCTACACATTGTAGTTACGGATCTATGTCAGTGTTAAAGAGATGTTCTGTATTTGAGAACAGCTGGATTTAGCCTTGGGCTTGTGTTGAGAGTATCTTGAGAGTTTTACGTTGATGTGATCAGTAAGGTATTAGGTTGTTTGAACAAACTAATAGGAATAAGTTACATGGCCTTTGGCTCTGAGAAGCTTATGTGTGCTCAGACAGCGATCAGGCAGAAGAGCAAGCTGGCAAGCTGGGGAGGCAGAGAATGGTGCACGGAGGATTAGGGTTAAGGCAAGGTGTGGACTTCTGCCAAGTGACTGTTGATTACCCGTGGAGTTCAGAGTGCAGACAAGTGGTTCATAGCTCAGTGTTCTTTGTAGGGTACCATAGAACAGGGACAGTCTTTGTCAGTGTCTGCCCTCACCGGCACAGCTCTTTACAGTTTGGGCTTTACAAGGATCTCATTTTCTTCACAGTTGGAGCAAATAATGTTATATTTAAATTACTGATGTTGGATGCTATTTGAGAAGAAGTAAATTTGTTTTTCACTTTCTCGATTAATTTTCATGTCTAGTCCTTTAACCTTACAATCTTTATTTCTTTTCATTCTCTTCCCTGGTTTAATTTTCTTGAGAGGAAAAATTGTAATACCAATTAGTATCCAAGCAGATAGTTTCTACAGAAAATAGGTTTATTGGCCTCATAAATTTTAGTGCTCTACTTGTCAATATTCTTATTTCTCAACAGTGTTTGTCTTTTTAAGTACTGGCTTGTAATTGGATTAAGGTCTGTCCTTTAAATTCATGAAGAGTTAAGGATTAAACAGATCCTGAGTATATCATAAAATCATACATATTTTGCTTCATTTGCATTGTGGCGGACTGCACGAAAAGAAAGTTGCCTAAAATATGAAAACAGCTGGTACCCCAGGAAGGGAAAGAAGAAAAGTTTTATTACATGGAAAAATTTGTGTAAGTGTCTTAGAAAGTGAGGGAGTGGGCTGAAGGTGAAGATGGGCAGACAGGCCTCTTGTTTGATTTTTTAAAATCTTTGACGTGAAATCCCAGTGGGCTTTTTTTTTTTTTTTTTAGTACATAATGTTTGCGTTCGTTGTGGGGCATTGGTACCTGTAAAAAAATACATCCTAGTTCTCTTTCCTGTCCCTTTCCCTCCTTTTAGTCCCCAACTCTTGGTCCTTCTCATTCGCAAAAGATCTGTCTCCCTGTTTTTATTACCTATCTTTTATTTTATTCTTTATTTCTACTTTGAATTTCTCATATAAGGGCAGTGATACAATATTTAGCCTTGTGTATCTAGTTTATTTCACTTAAAATTATTGTCTTAAGGTATACGCATTTCCTACAAATGACTCAAAGCATCCTTCTTTATGGCAAAGCAGTGCGTTTTAAAATTGTCTTTCCCCTGGTTTAATTTTCCTGAGAGGAAAAATTGTAATACTAATTAAAATCCAGAGCAGCTAGTTCCTACAGGAAATAGGTTTATTGATCCCATAAATTTTAGTGCTCTACTTGTCAATATTCTCATTTCTATTTGTCTTTTTAAGTAGTAGCTTGTAATTGAATTAATGAAATATACACAAAATATTATGCATAAATACCACATTTTATTGTACATTCTTCCGTTAATGGATATTTAGGCTGCTTCTAAGATGTAGCACTCCACATTAGGAGTTGCGGTGCTATAAATACAGGATGCATGTGTTACCGTAGTCTGATGCCTTTAGCTGTTTTGGGAAGACATGTAGAGGGTAAAGAGTTTGGTTCAATGGGATTTCTATTTTTAGTTTTTTTGAGGGATCTCCACACTGATTTCCTTAGTGGTTGTAGTAGTTTGCATTACTACCAACATTCCTTTTCCCCTGCAGCCTCACTGTTATTATTTGATTCGTTGTTGATAGTTATACTTTCTTGAGTAAAACTGAATCTCAGTGTTGTTGTAACTTGCATTTTTCTAGTGGCCAAAGATGTTGAACATGGCTTCAGTTATCTATTGGCAATTTATACTTCTTCAGAAAAGTTTCTGTTCATTTCAGTTCCACATCTTTTGATTGGGTCTTTTATTTTGATTTTTTTTTTTTTTTTCTTCTGTATTTTAGGGAAAAGTCTACAGGGTGTACAGATCGGACTCATAGTGATTCTCCTGTTTACAGCCTGCCAAGTGCTGGGATTACAGGCGCGTGCCACCATGCCCAGTCTCAGTCCTTGTCTCAGCATATCCTGGGGTCCTGTGGTTGAGGCTGGCATGGCAGGCCCGGGGATTGAATCCCTAGCCCCTGAGCCTACTTGTAGGTGCTTTAATCTGCTGAGCTATTTGGCTGGCCCTGGGTCTTTTATTTTAAGTGGTCTGATATTTTTGAGTTCCTTATATATTCTAAGTACTAGTCCTCTGTCTGAGGAGTAGTCTCTTTACTTTGTTGGTTATTTCTGTTTCAGTGGATAATTTAAATTCTTAAGTTAATGTATAATTTAAGTAAAATAAAATGCATTTTTTTTAAAGAACCACTCAAGTGCCAGCAATATAGCTTAGCAGACTAAGTGCATGCTTTGGCAAGCACAGGGACCAAGGTTCAATTCCTACCCCCTCATGCCACACTGGCACTGCCCCTGGGACATGCTAAGCCAGCAACTGAAGCCTTGTGTGATGGTGCATGCCTGTAATCCCAGCACTGGGGAGGCTGAAAATAGGAGGACCACTACAAGTCCGAGCTGCATAGTGACTATACCACATACATAAAGTGAAAATAAATAACCACTCAATTTAATCGTAGAAATTTAAGGGCCAGCCAAATAGCTCAGTGGATTAAAGTACCTGCTTAGACAGACTTTCTTGTCTTCTATCCCCGGCATGCCGCGCTGGCCCTGCCCCCAGGACGTGCTGAGACTGTGATGGAGATTGGCTGTGGTGGTGTGCGCCTATAATCCCAGCACTTGGGAGGCTGAACACGGGCAGATCACTATGAGTCCCATCTATGTAGTAAGACCCTGTACACCCTGTTCTAAGATTGAAAAAAAGTTGTAAAAATTTAAACCTTTATATAGATGTCACCTTAATCCAGACTGTAGATCATTATGGTCACTCCTAAATGGTCCTTTCTACCCCTTCCTTGGTGGTCCTTCTCATCCTGACCTCAAGCAATCACTCAATTTTTTTTTTTTTTTGTCACCATAACCAGATTTGTGTTTTCTAGAGATTTGGATGAATACAACCATAAAGGATCATCTTTGGCTGACCTTGTTCACTTTTCACTTAGTGCAATGTGTGTTTGAGATTCATCCATGTATCAGTAGTTGTTCTCTTATACTTATGTCCCAATTTGTTTTCCCTTTATTTGCTGATAGACATTTTTTCCAGTTTTTCATTGTTACGAACATTATAATGTTGTGTGTCAGGAATATTGATCATTTCTCTTGGGTTATTATCAAAGAGAAGAAATTTTGTAGCAAACAGTAGATGTATGTTAACTTTAAAAGACACTTCAAAGCTGTTCTCCAAAGCAATTGTACTGTTTTACATTCCTTGAGCAATGAAAGAGAAGATTTCAGTTACATTGCGGCTAACGATAGTATTAATTCTTCTTTCGAGTCATTCTGATGGGTATGGATTTTACTCTGCAAGTGTTGATGACTAATGATACCAAGCATTTTCATGTGTTCATTGATTGTTTGAATCTTCTTTCATGAAGCATTTGTGTGCACATTTGCTCAGTTTTTAATTTGAGTTTTTCATGTTATTTTTGTTGCATTATAAGAATTCCTTATGCATAATGGATGCAAAGCTTTGATGCATTATTTTCTTTAACATTTTACTTTTATTGTGATAAAATACCTAAGATATTTAGTGTATTAACCATTTAATATAATTTACTTATTTTGTCTTATGAGGGGTGTTACGGTTTGTGTCTAATTGTTCCCCCAAAGCCTCATGTAGTCATGGGGTGGGGACTTCTAGCATTTGTGATTAACTCATGATCCACTGGTGTTATGTGTGATCCAAGGCTGGGATTATGGGTCTTATTACTGATGAGATTATGGGTGTGAGTACTACGTCCCACCCTGGGGCAGAGAGCCTGAGTGTAATATAAAAGACAAAGAGACAGACTTTCTAGAGCCATTGCTCTTTGCGGCATTGTTGTTGTTGTTCCGCCATAAACTGATGCTCTCTGCCATGTGCCTCTCTGCCTTGGAGCCAGCTGAATATGGACTGAAACCTCCAGTAACTGTGAGCTAAATAAACCTTTCCTTCCTTAATTTTGGGTGTTGGGTATTTGTCCCAGCACCGAGAGAAGAGTAAAACAAGGGGCCCTCATATAGAGTTACATTGTCAGCCCTTTTAAAATACTTTTTATTTTGAGGCAGTGTTTCACTAAATTGTTAAGCTGCCCACTATGAGCTAGAACTTGTGACCCTCCTTTCCCAGTCCCCAAAAGTGTGGAGTCTAAAGATATAGGTCACCACACCAAGCTTATAGTAGTCATTTCAAAATGCACTGTCTTTGGTAATAAGTAGATTCATATTGTTGTATAACTACCCATACATACTCATATTGTTGTATAACTTACCCATACTCTACCCATCCATATTGTTGTATAACTTACCCATACTCTACCCATCCATATTGTTGTATAACTTACCCATACTCTACCCATCCATATTGTTGTATAACTTACCCATATTCTACCCATCCCCAGAACTCTTTTTAACTGAAAGTTCATCTCTATTGAACAAATAGTAACTCCTCCCCTATTTCCTTTCACCTTCTGGGATCTATCATTCTCCTTCCCACCTAAGTATGTGGTTATCCTCCATACCATGTGTATGTAGAATCATACAGTACATGCTTTTTCACTTTGTACAATATCCACAAGGATCATCTATGGAATAGCAGATGTTAGAATTCCATTTTTAAGGGCAAATAATTTTCCATTGTATCATGTATTCCATTCTGTTTAGCCATTCATCCTTAGGGGACACCTAGATGGCTTCAGTATTTTAGCTATTGTGAATAATGCTGCTTTGAACGTGGTTGTACAAATGTCTTTTTAAGGCCCTGCTTACAATTCTTTTGGGTATACATTCTGCAGAGGAGCTACTACTGAATTCTGTCATCATTCTGTTATTAATTTTTGAAAGAACCACTACACTGCTTTCTGTAGTGTATCATTTACATTCTCACTAGCAGGATAAACAAGACTTTCAGCTTCTCCATAGCCTCATCAGTACTTGTTATTTTCTATTAGCTTTTTCTTTTTTTGTTTTTAATAGTGACTATGTTAATGGCTATGAAGTGTAATCTTATTGTGGCTTTGATTTGTATTTCACTAATTAGTTGTGTCAAACACATTTTCATGTGTCTATTAGCCATTCTTCTTTTGAAAAAAATATGTTTAAGTCCTTTGATGCATTGATTTTTTAAAGATTTTTTTAAATTTAAAAGCCTTGCAGAATAATGCTTTTACTCTTCTGCTCCAAAAATATGTGGAGTTTGCCCATTTTATAACATTTGTATCATTGTGTAAGAACTATAGTGATACGAACATCTACTTGCTGATTGTATATTTGTAATAGTTCATATTTTAAATATTAGTAGGATCAGAGCTTAGTTATTATATTTTACCAAAGTCGTAAGTCCCTGTTTTGTTTTTCCTAACCCAATTCAACTTATGCAAACTACTTAAGCTTTTGTGTAATGCAACTGTTTAGTTAACTGCAGCAGAATGAGACTTACATGTAAACAGAGAACCCCCATTTTTATTGATTTTCTTTTATTTAAGTATAATCAGTCCCTCACATCTGTCACAGACACACATGTGCATGTACCCATGAATGAATGTCACAATGTCCTGCAAGGTCTCAGCTTCTAGAACACCAAGGGCCCGGGGAACGAGGGACGATGTGGTGGACTGGTGCGATGACACAGATGCTGAGGTCACCACACAGGAGCCTGCACATGGGCCCAGCTGCAGGGGTGCAGGGCATGGCCCGAGTGTCCCGTAGAAAAGCTCTGCTCTCACACCACTCATCACATAGAACACTTTACTTTTGGACTCTCTCAGGTCGAGAGAACCCTTTTAAATGAATAGCAAGATCACTAAAACTGAAAAAAAAAGAAGGAAGGGGGAAAAGATTAATTTATTAAAGGGTAACAGATGGAACCAGTTTTCAGGCCCATTGTGTTTGCCTTCCGTAGATGTAACAGAATGCCCAAGATAATTGACATAAAAGAGGAAGGTTTATTTTGGTTCATGGTTTTGAAGATTTCAGCCCATGGTTGATTGACCTATTGCTGTTGGGGCTGTGTATGCATAGTACATCAGGGCAGAAGCGCCTCTCTCCTGATGGCAGCCTGGAAGCAAAGAGAGAGGAGGTGTGTGGAGTTCCCATATCCCTTTGCAGGTCAGAGCCCCATGGCCTACCTTCCTCCCGCTGGACCCCATCTCTTAAAGTTCTCACTATCCCACAATAGTGTTGTAGGCTGGCAACCAAGTCTTTGACAAAAAGCTTTTGGAGACCATTTCCCCAAACCCCACGTGAAGAGAAGGGGGACAAAAGAAAGCCATCTCTGCATCATCTGTCCTGTTTGACTTTGAATTCGCAGAAAGGTGGATTGAGTCACCCAGGAAGTGATTGAAAAGGAAAGATAGATGCTTTTCTAAGCAATTTAGAGCAATTGATAATTACAGTTCACAGAAGCAGCTGTTCAGAGTGAGGTACAAATTAGATGCTTGAACTACTCAAACCACATATTTTTGTCCTAAGCAAGCATTTCCTGAAAATTGCATTTGTAACAACAAACTTCCTTCTTGCATCATAGTCTGTATTGCAGTTGTTTAATTATGCTTAAAATAAAGTACTATATACTTTATCTGGGTGTTGATTTCTTACCATTTCTTTTCTCTCTGTCTTGTATGGTTTATTATATTGTTTTAGGTCAGATATACTGTAGATCAGGGTCTAGCAAATGTTATCTGTAAAGAGCTGCATAAATAAATATTTGTCTTTAAACCATAGTTTCTGTGGCAACTACCAAACTTGTTTTGTGGAACAGAGTTGGAAATGGTATAATCAGTCTTTTGTTTAACAGTTGCACCTAGAACAGAATTGATTGGCCTAGATTGTAGTCCGAGTGTGGTGTGGAGTGGGGTTCAGGCCAGGCCCTCCTTTTCATTAAGATAGTCTTAGGTAAGACCCAGACCTGCTTTTCCACCTGAAAGCCCTGCAGCTTTGGAGAGCCGTTGTTTAAAGCTATTGATAAAGTGCTAGAGATTTCCTGTGTGCTATGCTTCCTTATCACAGCTTGCTCTGCATCCATTTCCTTTGAGTTCACTGTGTATATATGTGAAATTCAACTGCAGCCTATCAGACACTATTTTGTTAATTCATTGTCTATTGTTCTGAGAAAAAAAAATCTGTGGTTTTATTTCATTAGTTCATTCTTTAGGTTATAAGCCAAGCAGATAATTTATGAGCTTCGTTGTGTATTTTCATGAGTGTTGTTGGCTGATACACATGGAGTTAGGACTTAAGTCAGAGGCCTATCAGGCACTGGCTGCTTCATTCACTCTGTGTCTTTGGGTAGGGGAAAGGTGGCCTTCTCCATCAGTGTAGGAGATAAACCCTCAGAAAGGTGTTGAGGGTAGCTGAAAAGCTCTTGGGAGAACAGTCAAAGCTAGAGCTCCTTCTCCTTCATTAGATAAAGTAATAAACTACAGCTGATCCAGTGATTTAGACTTGCTGGAATCACAAAGATTGCTAGGAAAATATGAGTAAATCTTAAAATGTCTTGGAGAGGAGACAAAAGTCTTTTCCTTATGCATGTTGCAAGATACAGAAGCTGTGAATGAAAAGATTCAATGTCTACAAAAAATAAAATTAATGTAAAAATTTAAAGATCCATTTGGAAAGAAAATCCATAAATGAATCAAATGGCAGATAATGAAAGGGCTAATGAGATAGCTCAGTGGACTAAGCACCTTCTTAGACAAGCACAGGGACCAGAGTTCGATCTCAATCCCAGGTACTGCCTGCCTCTGTGGCATGTTGGCACATACCTGTAATCCCAGTACTGGGGAGGCTGAAAACAGGAGGATCAGTCTGAGCTGCTTAGTGAGACCCTGTACCAAATGCAAAAAATAAGAGACAGATAATAAATTGGGGGTATTTTTGTGGCATGTTAATCAGCAGGATAATTCCTTTATTCCTTTTGTATAGAAACAAGTCTCAGAAATCGCAAAGAAAAAGATGAACTGTGAGATGGTAATTGGACAGGTGCTCAGTAAGCATATGGAAACATGATAAGCTTCACCCTGTTTAAAAATTCAAATGAAGCTGAATGTGGTGGGGCACACCTTTAATCCCAGCACTACGGAGGCTGAGGTAGGACTTTGGAAAGTTCCAGTCCAGTTTGGACCAGCTTTTCAGACCCTGTCTCAAAATAGAGAAGTGAAAGGACTGGATGGCCCACTCTAAAGGCCTTGGCTTCGATCTTATAAGAAATCAAAGGAAAACAACAATGAGATCTCATTTGTTCTCCCATGAGATGGATCATAATTCATTTTTTTTTTATTGGCGAGAGACTAAAGACATGACCTATATTTGAATGAGGCATTTTTGAAGCACATTTTTGTATATCTAACAGAACTTAAAGTGTGTACATTTTCAGCCTCAGAAATCCCACTCTGACCCTGTAAAAGTGTTCCAGAAAGTACAAAAACTGGCTACACAAATATTTGTTGTAATGTTTATAATAACCAAAATGACAAACAGAATCATAGGAAATGTTAGCAAAAAAGTGGACACAGTGTGTAAGCCCAGCTGTAAGCATATAGCAAAATACTATCTAGTATTTAAAATAGCTCAATTTCTGTCTACTAATTTTTTATTCACATTTTAAAGGAACAAACAAATCAGTATTATAGGCTGACATTATTTAAAATATAGTGTTATGGTTTGTGTATAGGTGTCCCCCCCCAAAGCCTCAAGCAATTGTGGGGCAGCTTCTGGAGTTTGTGAGTAATTGCTGTGGGTGTGGACGCTGTGCCTGCCCTGGGACGGGTAATCTGCATTTCAGTGTGAGGTGGGTGGAGAAGCCGGCTGCTTGAGCTGAGGCTGCTCCTCCTTTTTTGCTCTTGCTCTTTACCACCTCCATGAGAGGTTGCCCTCCCATGCGCTGCTCTCCCTGGGAGCCAGCTAAATATGGACTGAAAGCTTCAGTATCTGTGAACTAAATAAACCTTTCCTTCCTTCATTTTGGGTGTCAGCAATGAGAGAAGAGTAACTAAGGAAGTAAGGACATTAGTAGCTTTAGAAAGAAAACCCGAGGAAGTCTGTTTACGTTTGTCACAGGGAAGGGACTCGCAGCTTGTTAGGTGCCAGATGCGCCATGTTCATTTCTCCCCAATAACCAAAGAGTGTGTATGAGTGAGGTCAGAGGTAGGACAATTTTATTGAGAGAAAGCTCCTGAGAGACAGGAGGGGTCCTGAGGGGGTGACCACCAGAGCTCTTTGTCAAGGCATTTTATACAAGAAAATCACAAGTTGGATAACTTTGGGTCAAACTACAATCTATAGGGTTACAAGTACATTCACTTGGTTTATGTTGATTCCATAGAAAAGCAAGACATGTAGTAGGGGTATGTGGTGGGCATCAATTCCATTAGCCTATCTATAACTTCTCATGTAAAAGGAATGAAGGCATTCTGGGCAAGTGATGGGAGTGCGGGTTCAGATGTGCTTGTGTCCCAGCTATGCATCTGATGCCTGTCTAGGCCCACTGGCACTGGTGATGCTAATTACAGTATAATCACAAGCTGTTCTTTATCTAGGGAGGCTTTCAGGCCTGGCTCTCACACTCCATACAGGGCCACCTCTGTTCTGGTCCACCTCTAGCCAGAGTCTTGGCGTGTCTTATTTTCTGCAGACTCCTTCATGGACCCACTCCCTCTCTGTCTAACTTAGCTGTTTCTAATGCCTTGTGCAATAAGAAGTCTGCCTATTACAGTGGGTCATGGATGTCCAGAGTGGTACTGTGAGTGCAGGGACTCATGTGTGCTGTCTCTGACTTAGTTGCTATCTTTTTGCTCTGCAGTACTAAGTATGTGGGTCCCTGTCTTCATGGTTGCAAGTTGACTGCAATTTAAAAAGTGTGACATCTGCATTTCCAGGCAGGTAAAAGATATAAGGACAAAAATATGACAAAAGCCACAATGCTTGCAAAAATCTCTTGTCAATTTGCATTTCAATTTCCTTGGCTAGAGCTATCCCCATAGCTGCCCAGACCTTCTAGGCAATGTGTGAAGGCAGGCAGTTTGGTTCACCACATGTCCCTCTTTGACCCACAATTCATGGTTCTGTGAGAATAGAAGAAAGGGGAGGTGGACACTGGGGAGGCAGCAGGAGCCATGAGCTACAGACACACGACGCACATACTTTTTTTGTGTGCAGTATTCCTGAATGGTGTCTGAAGTGGACAGCAGCAGTTACCTCTGTAGTCTGGGAAGGAGGAGACATTCATTTTTCACTTTATATTGTTCTTTCATACTGAGATGTTTTAAAAACAATAATTATGTGTGAATTTTAAAGGTAGAAAGTTGGTAGGATGTTGACATCAATCTATTATCTGAACCCCAGGGGTATATAAACAGTCTAGTTAGTGTTCTAGAGCCCCAGCCCATGTGATTTCAACTTCAGCCATAAAACAAGAAGTCCCATTTGTGTCACCTTGTGCTTTCTCTGGCTCTGAGCCTCCTCCAGCTGATCACACATTCCTAGGAGCCAGAGAAGTGGGCAGGCGGGCAGAAAAGCCCAGCATTTGAGCATGTTCTTGCATGGTCACTGTTACCAGCTGGTTTGTGTCCCTTAGAATCCATATGTTGATGACTTAATCTCCTGCAGACCAGCATTGGAACTGGGGGGGAGGGATCTTTCAGGAGGCAGCTGAGGTGTGTTCTAAGGTGAGGAGGGTGGATCTCCTTCCATCAAGGCTACTCTCCTTGAAAGAAGAGGGCACAGGACACAGACATGCTCAGAGGAAGGCAAATGAGGGGTGATCTTTAAACTCAGGAGAGAAGCCTCAGAAGAAACCAGCCCTGCTGCCACCTTGGCCTTTAATTTCAGCCCCAGAACACAAGACTGAACATCTCTGGCCTCGAGATGCCCTGTGTGAGTGTTGGTCCGGTCAGCCCTCTGGGCAGACGTCATCTGGCCTCTTCCACTTTGGTGAGGGGGCTGTGGGCTTTTCAAGCTCTCTAAACAGCCTGAGTAGGACATGCTGTGTGCCCTTCTCCAGTGAGAGCTGGCCCAGGGAATCCAACCCGGGAACCTGCGGATAGTGACGTTGGGCTGAGAGCCAAGAAATCTTTCTGGCATAAAAGAAAGAAGTTGTTGTTGTGTGCCACCAACCCGCGCCTCACTTCTGTGCACCCAGGTCTGGGGGCCTCGGGATCTTGCCTCCTACTTATGCACCTGATTTCTGGGGTATGTGCTTTGCCTGCACTTCAAAATCGATGGGTGGATCCCTTTGATGCTCTTGGTTCCTGCCTAGCTTCTGACTACTGGGTCTATCTTGATTAGTGGTTTTTTTTTTTTTTTTTTTTTTTTTTTTTCCTGTTAGAGAAAACCTCCTTAACACCACCAACAAAATAAAAAGAAATGAAGTGTGTGAGTTTTGGCCCGGTCATGCATACAGTGTGCGTGTATGTGCACACACACTGGGCAAGTCCATGAGCATACTAGGCAAGCTTTCTACCGAGCCCAAAGTTACCTTTTAATAAATAATGACAAGGAGTGTGTTCTGCTGTGAATCAAGCAGAAAGGTGTGTGCATGTGCGTGGTGCGCATGCCTGTGCAGGTGTGGATGTTAGAAAGCGCTGCAGTCCTTCCAACCCTACTTCCAGCTCTCTGGTCTGAGCCAGGCCTCTGAGCACCTGACCAGGATCTTCTCTGGAAGCACAGGGCCTCCTCCTGCCCCCGCTAAGGTGTGTGACAACATCCAAAGCTCCCTGTGTATGCTGGGCAGGAGCCAGGCCCATGTGCCTCACAGCTGTTCAAATGACTGAAGATGCGCTGAGCTTGCTGGGCTCCCAGCTCCCAGAACCACAAGAGGGGAGCCTTGCCTTCCTGTTGCTGGGCTTTTCTCATGGCAGCATCTAAGAGCAGCCTACTTGTCAGCTGTCAGAATAGAGCTGACCTCATTTAGACCTAGCTCAAGGACAGGAGCCCTGAGCTCCTAGAGGGTGCTGTTTTGCTAAGAGGGCAATGAAAAGTGCCCAAAATTAAATCTCACCTTTTTTTGTTACAATTTCCATTGCTTCCTCAGCTCTGGGGAAATTGGCTGTGATAGAGGACTTTCATGTGAGCCTTCAGATCATGTGTTATGCCCGATGGGTCTGCATTGTTTGAGGCCCACGGAGACGGCCGGTCTCTACCACCACCTCCAATGCCCTTTGCTGGAGACGTGATTTCTTCTTTTGGCCCTGCCTGTCTCTGTGGTAACTGTGAGTCTGAGCACCACTTCACGTCTGTGGAAAAGGCAAAGATAACCTTCTTGCTGATGCTGGATGGTGAAGGCTGCTGATGGTTGAATTGGGGGGGTGTTGGCAGGGTGGCCAAGGAGAGCCAAGGACGTGTTTGTGTGCCCCATTTAGGGGATTGTTCTGCTTCATGCTAATTTTGCAAGGAGTTTAACTTGAGAAGCCTAGAAAATTGAGTAGAAAATACATTTTCACAGTATTTTAAGCTGCCACAGATAGTTAAAGCCAGAGCAACCAAGAGGTAAACCAGTTAGTTCTCTTTTTTTTGCAGCCAGCGGTTCAGGCCCTGGACTCAAGGCTTGCTGGTGACCTGCAGGAATTGGGGTCTTGCCAGGGTCAGAAGCCAGGGCTCAGGGCTGCGTTCCTTGCTCTGGCTGTTGGCAAGAATGTTATAGGGCTTGGTGCCAGGAAGGAGTCTGTGGGTAGAGAAAAACTTCAGGAGTCACTTTTTAATTTATTAGAGCCACATAATGATTTGCAAATAACAATGTGGAGTTATTGAAAAGAAGGTTTACTCTCAGAAACTGCCTGTTCCTCTGGTCTCCTCAGAGCTCTTGAACTAATTTAAGGGGTTGGCAGGATTGTGGAAGGGGAGGGGAAGCCTCAGACCCCAAAGACAGGAGACAAAGTGCAGGCATGCTCTGTGCGCCTGGGAAGCGGGGCTGCTCCATGCGCCTCAGTGCCTCCAGCCCAGCTTCTCCCTGGTCATCTTCACTGCTCCAGCCTCTCGGTGCTTCCTGCCCCATCACCCTCCCCTGCAGTCATCCTTCTCCGCCTCAGTTCCCCATCCTCATCCCAGTGCTTATTTGAGTCTCTCTTGGCCTCATTGCAGTCCTGTCGACTCCATCACAGGCCTTTGTCCTCTCTGACTCCTGTGCCATTTCAGTTCCCTTTTCTCCTCAGAGCCCCAGGTTTCCATCTCAGCTCCTAGATTCAGGACAGTTCCCTGCCCATGTGCCCTGACCTCCATCCCAATCAGCCCCTGTGGTCTGTCCCTGTGCTCCTGTCTCATTGGCCCATCTGCTTCTCCCTCAGGCCTTGCTCCATTTCTTCCTCTCTTAGAGTAGCTTTCTCGGCAGCTCACACATGACCCAGACCCCTCCTCCTCTCCAGTTCAGTCACCTCAGACTAATTCTGCCTCTCACCCCAGTTTCGCATTCCCCAGGGAGCTATCTGCCTGCCTGCCTCAGCGTTTCTCAGCAACCTGCATGCTGCTGCCCCAAGGCCTAGTGACAGTTCTGGTCAGGTTCTGGGGCCAGAGTCTCTTATTAAACCCTGTGTATATGATCTCAGTCTCCATAGCAGCCCAGGAGCTATAGGGTGGAGAGATGGAAACAGGTTGGAGCCATAAGAGCTGCTGCCAGGGACCCACAGAGGGAGGTGGCAGTGCAGGCAGTTGCCCTCAGAAGATGGCATGGCCTGGCTTCCTGCTGCCTTTTCAGAAGTTAATCCATGGACTCTGCATTCCTTGGTCCCTACCCCTGCAGGAGATGCACTTTCACACCCTCCAGTGAATGTCTGAAACCTCAGCCCATGCCAACCCTATATGTGATGTTTCTTATCTTGTGCCTATTGCATGGCCTCATGAAACCAGAGTTGATTGGAGCCTTGTGTCTTATCTTCTAGTGTCTCTTTTATATCAGTCCTCTTGTGTTTTGAGGCAAAGATATGTGAAATCTGTGTTACTTGAACACAAGCCTTGTGATACATGGTAGTGAATAGGAATAACTCAGTAGGCTGCTGAGCAGCTAGTGGGTAGGTGGTGTTTCAAGCACATGTTCCCTGGACAAAGGGATGATTCACATCCCGGGTAGAATAGGGCCAAAGATTTCATTATGTTTCTCAAGCAGCATTCAATTGGAAACTTATATTGTTTATTTCTGGGATTTTCCATTGGATGCTTTTGGACCACCATGAACTGTTGATAACTCAAACCAAAGAAAACTAAACTATGGGTAAGGCAGAGGGCTACTGGACATCAAACTGCTCCAGTGCTAACTGAACACAGCTGTCTTTCCCCCAACTTTTGCAGATTACTGCTTGGGCACCCAGCCTGTCTATCCAGGCCCGATGTCACTTCTTATGGAAACCTTGACTGCCTAGTTTCTGCTGACACATTCACTTCCTTGGAAGTGGAAGAGGAGGATCTTTTTGAAATTGATAAAGGATTATCATCCTTTGAGGATTTCCTTATAGAAACAACTAGCAATGTTTACACACTGCTGACTGTCTTGTGAAATCTTAAAAAGCTATTTAATTCATATTAAACAAATATGAAGCCCTGGTATAAATCAACCTTGATTAATTGGTGGTGACTGACTTGTGTTTTTGTAACCTCTGGCATCAGTAGACTGCATGAACACACGCAGTGCAAACGTATCTGGAGGAGGGAGGTGATTGTTTCTAGACGCTCCTCCTCGTCCAGCAGATGTTAAGACCAGCACTTGCATTGTGCACATTTTCTACCATGAAACCCAAGAGCTGAGAAAGGCAGGGTGGAAGCAGGAAGTGATCTTACACATCCGCTCCCTCCTGCTTATTCAGATTCTTGGACCTCCCACCACAGCGTCTGGGCAGCATAAGCTTTGCACACAAACCACTAATCCCCCAGCAGTGCTGTGTCTCCATCTGGCAGCTGTCCTCTCACACCCAGGAGGCCGGGGTGGCTGTTCGGCCTGGGCCCCAGGCTGGTGGGCTGGCTGGCTGTGTCTCCAAGCTCCAAGCTCCTCTACTTTTCCTGCCTGATTCACCTGCTGTCTCTGCTGTGTTATCCTTGAAAAAAAGGCATAGGACTAGAGCCCTTTACGTGCTTAAGCACTTTTTCTGACAATGATGTTCTTTTGTCTTAATCAGTGTGTGATTTGGGTCTGTGAAAAGCATCCAGAGTTTAATTTTCTCATGCAAATTGCCCCACACCTTTTGCCTGACATTGTGCTTTGTGCTTGGCCAGTCTGTTTCAGGTCTTGCTAGTGGCTAGAGGTTTCTCAGGGGTCCCTGGGGTGACATGTGGTGTGGGGACATGTAGACTCCTCTCTACAGGGATGGGAGGAGGTTGCTGAGGAAATGCAAAGCTGAATGTGTGACATGAATGCTTTTAGTGAGCAATTTCTGTGAGCCTAGGTGGAGGCAGGAAAGGAAGACAAAGATATAGACAGTGAGGGAGTCAAGAAGTTGGAAACAAAATATTTCTCATCATGACTGTATCAGCCAATAATGCACTGTCAGATGCAAGAAAAGGTGAAGATTTTGTATAGAGTATGATTCTATTCAGAGGAGAAAAAATCAGCAAAAAAGAAAAAATCCATGGTGTGTAGAAGTGCTTTTGGAGAAAGGCAAGGCAGGGGACAGGACAGGCCAACGGGGGTTCTTGGCAAGGGAGGAGGGAGGAAAGGTTCTTAGACCCTCTCCTCACATATCTTCATAGGACATGCCAATTTTTATAATGAAAGAAGTAAAGATTAAAAAATAAGAAAGTGTTCTATGTTGTTTCATTTTCTTTTTCTTTTGGTAGTGGGAATCAAACTGAGGATCCCCACTTACTTGCCAGGCAGGTACTCTGCCACTGAACTGTATGCCTGGCCCAGAAAGTGTTCTGTGGGTAAAAAAGGAAAGTAGTTAAGTGCACACTGTTAAGTTTTATTTTTTTGTAAGTAATCTGTATGAGTCATACAAAATATAAAGGGTACAAAAGAAGATTTGAGTGAAAAAAAAAATATCATCTCTCCTATCTGTAGCAGTTCCTTTTCCTTTCCAGAGCAGCTGCTGCCATCAGATTCTTGGCTATCTTTAAGGAGGGCTGTGTGTGTGTGTGTGTGTGTGTGTGTGTGTGTGTGTGTGCGTGCGTGTGTGTGTGTGTGTGTGTGTGTGTGAGAGAGAGAGACAGACAGACAGACAGACACACAGACAGAGACAGACAGAGAAGAAAGAGGGAGAGACTCCCAATCTAAACTGTAGCATAATATAAATATACTGTTTTGTAATCTTTTGAGTTAAAAATACGTGCTGCCATATCGGTATATGGAGAGCTGTCTGACAGCTTTTTATTGGCTGCCTGATGCTCCATTGGTAGGAACTGATTGATGTTCTCTCATGACCATTTGCACTAATTCTAGTATTATATTGATCACAACACTATAGGCTATCCTCAAGACTATGTGTTTACCCATCAAATATTTGGGATTGCCAAATTCTCTCAAAGAGGAGGTACATATTTATACCTTCTTTAGAAATGTACAGCAGTAGAACAGGATTAAAATGCTGCTCAGCGATGGGATATAATATGGTGGACACAGCAGGGCTTTTGGAGAAAGCAGTAGGAGAGGCGAGGCCTTTTCAGAGCTTCTCCTCTTACAGACGCCTTTCTTTTCAGAAGTTGTTTTTGCTCAAACTTTGTTTTTTTTGTGCTTTGCTTATCAAGAGCACAAGGAAAGAAGGAAGGAGGCAGCTATTTAGCGAGCTGCTATGACATACCAGCATAAGATCGGGTCAATTGCAGATATTATCATTTGAAGATATCTTCCTGACGCTGTCCAGAGTTCTTAGATGGACATGAGAAAAATGAGGCATGGAGAGACTTGTGACTTCCCCAGAGTGACATGCTGTAGAAGGGAAAAGCCAGCTTCTGGACTTTCAGAATGCTCCGACTTTTTTAGTTTTCCTATTACCCATCTCTATTGATTTTGGCACTGTGAAAAATTTGAGGATGCACTGAACAATAAACTAGGTATAAGCTGAATTTCACTTGGGATGTGTGGCTTTGCTTGTGCCTAGTAAGTTTCTTTTAACAGGCTTATGTGGTATAAGGAGAAAGCTTGTGAGATGAAATGGCTTGTCTTTAACCACAAAGGTTGCGCTCTAAACATTCTTTTTAGTCCACTAACTCTGAAGGGGGGGCCACAGCCTCCAAGCAGCGGCACTCCGGTTTCTGGTTAGGCTTCCAGGCCAATCAGCAAAACCAATGGTGTCCTGAAGGAATACTGGTGGCCATCATTTCTTGGCACTTGGAGTCCCTGGCAGAATGCCTAAATGAGAGTGGATAGGCAAGGACTAGAGCCAGAGCAAAGAGAAAACAGAGAGGCCAGAGCTGTCACTGGAGGGGCCAGGAGCCTGCAGCAGCACCTGAGGAGCTGGGGCTGCACCAGCCGACAGCCCGGGTGCAGCTGGTACCGTACTGTGGTGACCTGGTCCTGTTACTAGTGTCAAAAATTAAACGTTTGTACGTTGATGATTACTTAGATTTTTAAAATTTGAAATGGTTTTATTAGATGAATCATCTCTGATACAACTGGGCTTAGCTTGGATGTAATTTGATAACATTTCTCAGCGCAAGAAGTGCTTTGTTTTTTAAAATGTACAAGAAAATAGATCTATCATCTCATAGATGATAGAGAATACTAGGGTAGTTATTCATTTTTCAGTTCATCTTCTCAAAAATGGTGTAATTTTCAGTCCAGGTAGAGAGAAGATGGCCCTCGTCCAAGCCTCATTTGTGAGTCTGCCTCTGAATTGTTCGGTGCTGAGTACTGAGAGGAGCCAGTCTTTTCTCTGGCTACTCTTCGCCTTGGGTCCTTGAAGCACAGTGAAGGAGTCTAAAATGAACTACCGCTTCTGGTGGTTCACCTTTGACTTACATACTCCTATCCTTGCAATGGACAGGGAGTAATTTTTTGATGTAGAAGAGGGAGAAGAAAGAAACCAAACTTGACTGTCTCCAGTGGCTTAGGGGTGGGAGAGGCTGACTTGCCTGACGCTAAGCGTCAGTTTTGTCACAGTCCCAGTCTTTCCGTGGTATTGTCACTCCTTGAAAGTTTGAAACTACCAATTATTTTGACTTACAAAATGTTATAGCCATGGGTAAATGCCTTCATCTATAGCTTCAGATTAAGTTTTATCCCATGTATATACTGTTTGACTTTATAAATGTCATAGTAAGGCACAAATGAAATACTATAAATAGAAGCTATAAAAAGATACATGGTTTTCAATGGCATTTTTGCCTTTCCATGGCTTCATTTATGAGATTTCCTGCACCTACAGTAGGAAACTCATGGTGGGGGGCATAAGTGAAACGTTTCCTTCCTGGAATCTGTCTAGTGTTTTAAATTCTTGAGGAGGAGAGTTGCCACGGCCTGAATGTTGGCATCTTCCCAAAGCTCACACTTCGAATATTTTGGGAGATGAGTAGGTCACGAGGGCTCCGCCTCTTGGGTTGGACTGGTGCCTCAACAAAGCAGTGCAGGTGGTTTCCCCCGCCCCTTCCACCAGGTGAGGACACAGCCACAGGTGTCGTTACGAAGCAGAGACTCTCAGCAGCTCGAGCCACGGAGCCACGGGGCTGTCTTCTCCACAGCACCGCTGTGCCCTCGGGCGAAGCCCTTCCTCTTTGGCAGTTCCATACTCTCTTCCTGCCCAGATGCATTCATGGCTGTGTTTTCTTCTTTGTTTGCATCTAGGCTTTAGTTTGGTCACTCACTACATGTCCTTGCCAGGTGCTGAGGTGCACCTGAAAGACAGAGCTCTTCTTCTTCACACCTCCAAGTTTCTTGTGGTCAGCAGGGATAAGGTGTGCTGGGTTTCATATGGTGTTAATATGGTGTAATGCTTTGAGGCCAGCACGGATGCTGTGTGCTTAAGATGGCCTCAAGTGCTAGCTGGATCTTCTGTGAAAAACATATGGGCTGAGGGAATAGATAGTCCATAGTGGACTTCCCACCTGGCTTACCTCCCTGCTGGGCACAGGTATGAATGTGGGAGGGATCATTCCTCTGCCGGTGAGGGAGTGGAACTATGTCAGCATTCCTTCTGGTGATGGAGCTCCTTAGATCTGACCCCATATCTATAGGCAGTGTCATGTCTCCTAAGCACCTTCACAGAAACTCTAGTCCTCTCAGCCCTACTGTATTCCTCCTTCCTTGGAAGAAAATGGGGCTCAGAAATTCTTGTCAATTTCCTTGTTGGAGACTAGAAATAAATACATAGTTTCTGGTCACTCTTCAGGACATGGTAATGCAAAACCTGGCTCACTGTGGTAAGGCCAGGATTGTTCAGCTTTTTGCTGTGGGGATGAACTAGCTGACATGTGCAATCTAGGGCAGAGAGATTTATATTGGCTCATGGCTGCAGAGGTTTTAGTGTATGGCAGTAGGTTCCATTCCTGTGGGCCTGAGGTGAGGCAGAACATCATGGTGGAAGGATGTGGTACTGCAGAGCTGCTGACTTCACAACAGCCAGGAAGCAGTGGGGGGAGGAGGAGAGGTAGAGAAGAGGGAGGGCAAGAGGGAGGGAGGGAGCGAGGAGAGAGAGGAAAGGCCCTCCCCCCAGAGACCTAAGTCCCCTACGAGTCCCCTACGAGGGCCCCATCTCTAACCCATTCAGCTGACGCTTGTCCACGGATTAACCCAGTGCAGAGCTCAGTGCCCTCATGGTCTGGTTTCCTCTCTAAGCCTTGGCTCTAAACACCACCATTCCAGGGATCAGATCACCAGCGTGTAAGTAATTAGAGGACACTGCATATGTAAACTGCAACAAGGCCTGTGGACCCCTACTCCAATTGCAGGCCCTCAGGCTTCCTCTTCTGCTCTCTTGAGGCTAAGTTGGGAGGGAGAACATTTTGGTCTGAATGTGTCTCTGCTGTCTGTATTGATTTCTCTGAACCTGGAACCATTTCATAGCAAAAAGTAGGTGAGAGGCTATCCAAATAAAAAGTCACCTTTTGGAAAGCACTTCCATCCAGCAGACCAGCTTTCATGATCCTGACTGGGATACAAGAGCTGCAAGTGTGGGCTGGGCTCGGCCCCTGTTGCTTCCCTCCCCAGCCCCTCAGCAAACTTTGATCTGTGAAGCTTGTCTAATCCTCCGCCAAGTCTGCTGGAACTGTGTCCAGAGCAGGAAAAGGGGAAATAGTTTTCCTTTCTTGGGTAGATTTGTATTTATATAAACCCTTAACCATCCAAAAGGAGTTAAGTAGCAAAAGTGTGCGGCGTCCTGGGCCAGCGCCTGGGAACAGTAAGTGGTGGGAAGCCAAGAGCACCCGGAAGCCTGTCTGCCCCAGGAGGAGGCTTCTAACCTGGCCAGAGCTCCCAGAGGTCAGCGAGGAGGGTGGTGTGAGTCTTTATACACATTGTGCCAGTCCTGAGGACGTGTGGAGGGCCGTTGCCGGAGGTTAAGCCAGAAGCTGACCTGTCAACTCTAGATCTTAAGCCTAGCATGTGAGGGGGCCAGGGAGATGGCTCAGTGGAATAAGTGCTTCCCTGGCAAGCACAAGGGACTGAGTTCAATCCCCGGTCCTGCCAAAAAAAAAAAAAAGCCTTAAGCCTAGCATGTGCCCATGCCCAGTGTGTGACCTTAAGCCCATATGTGTGTGTATGAATGAATAATTGCTTCACACTGTTGTCATACTTGCAGTGCTGCTGGAAACCACAGTGCCAGAGAAAAGGGAGTTTCAAATAGCCCAGGGTAAAGAAGAATACTATCAAGGAATGGATGTGTGTGGATTAAAAAATGAAAAAGAAAGATAGGAAAGGGAAGTGTGAGTTTGTAATGTAAACTCAGATGGAGATTGTTTTCTCTGCTAATGAGGATCAAATCCAGGGTCTTGTGCAAGCTAAGCAAGTGCTTCACCACTGAAATATATCCCCAGCCCTTTATATTTCTTTTGAAGAAGGGCCTTACTGGGTTGCCCAGGCTGGTGTTAATTTTAGTCTTCAAGTACAACCATTCTCTCAGGAGGAAATTTGAAAATATTTTTTTTTGTGTTTTAGGGAAGGGTCTACAGTGTATTTGGGGTATTCACTACTAGACCAGACTCATAGTGATCTGCCTATTTACAGCCTCCCAGGAGCTGGGATTACAGGTGCTCACCACCATGCCCAGACTCAATTGCTGTCTCAACATGCCCCAGGAGCAGTGCCAGCACAGGAGGCCCAGGGATTGAACCCACGGCCCCTGCCCCTGCTTGCTTTAATCCGCTGAGCTATTTGGCTGGCCCTGAAAATAAATTTTATTAACACTTTTTCCTCTTAGTTTTCCTTAGTTGAGGTTTTGTTAATTGCTATGGAAAAGGTACTGCGATTCAAAACTGAAGTATCTTTTTATGACTGGATCTTAAAGAACATTTGCTCTGAGCATTCACAATATGACAGTATTTACTCAAAGTATTTGTGCTATGACTGGTGACAAATACAGACCAGGAAAGTCATAAATGCAGAACAATCTCAATATGTATATAAGATCCTAGATACGGCTGGAGAGATAGCTCAGCAGTCTAAGCACCTGTCTGGCAAACCCAAGGACCTAGGTTTGATTCCTGGCACTGAATGCCATGCCAGGCCTGGAACCATGATTACACCATGCCAGCCACCAACACTGGGTGTGGTGGTGCATGTCTGTACTCCCATCCCTGGGGAGGCTGAGACAAGAGGATCATTGTGAGTCCAAGCTGCATAGAAGATCCTGTACCAAATAAATAAGATAATTAATTTTTTTAAAGATCCTATATAAAAATATATGTTCATAATGATAGTAGAATTATGATTTATCTTCATTTCTTTTATTAAAAATAGAAAATAGATTTTTCTTTTTTTATAGAAAACAGGTTTTTTATGTTGTTTTTTTAATAGTAAGGTAATTTCTGTTGTCTAGACAACATTTGTGAAGCACTGAGTACAAGCATTCAGTAATTCACCGGTCCTGCCGCCGAGTTCGTGAGTGGTGGGCTCACAGTATACTATCCGCATAGCTTGGCAGTGTAGAAAATGTTGTTTCTTGTGCAAAGGTGGACTAATAACAAATCTATCTGACTTCAAAACTAGGACTGTGACATTTTTTAATTGTTTTTGGTCATTGGAGCTGGGTACACTTTACTGTCCTTTCATGATCGGCCTACTGTCAATATACAATATGTTTCCTTCATACCTGAGCAGAGTGCTGAGGGCAGGCGGGCTGGGCCTGCAGAGCTTCACGACCTGTGCCGACTTCTCTGTGGTCCACAGCCTCCCAGATTGCATGGCGTAGTGAAGCCCTTGTAGCTTGCTCCTCCACCAGGAGGTCACATCTTGCTAATTTAGAACAGACCTGACTGAGTCCCCATCAAGACCACCGTGGCTGAAGTGAGTTCTTTGTCTACTATTGTTGAGGTACTTATTCTTCCCCTTCTCCTTCCATGAACAGCAACAATGAAAAGCTCCACATAATTAGCAAGCAAGCTCTTCTGTCTAAGCAGTCACAAAAGGAAAAGCTGAGCCTGTTGACTGCAGTTGGAGCACCTGCCATGAAGGAACAGTGAGAGGTGCCAGTCACTTGTACCCAGTGTGTCCTGCTGGCTCCCATTCGCTCAGTCTCCAGCAGGAGACTGAGAAGTAGAGAGCAGTGTCACTGAGTCAGCCACAGAAGTAATCACAGATGAGACCTGTGTGTTTCCTGCCTGTAACTCTTACCACTGTCATCGCTTTGGTGGCAATTAGGAAGAAGCTGGGGTAAAGTGTGGGAGTAGAGTTTGTTTTGTGTTCCTAGATGAGCAGGCTGTGAAAACTCACCAGATGCAGCGATGGAGCTGCGATCTTAGATGAGAGGCACTGCAGAAACCCCAGTGGCCTCTGGATTATCCTTACTTTACAAACTGTCCTCAGAGCTTCAAGCAAGTCTGGGCTCTTTGGGGAATGATGTATTTACTTATAAAATAAATTTCAGCATTTAGAATCAAAACTTGTGATTCAACAAGTGGCGGGGGACGACAATTTCTTTTTTATCATTAGTCACTCTATAGTAGGAAATGGCTTTTCACTTACACTGAAAAATAGTTTGACTTTCTATATTGTATTTGGGGTTGTCAATATGATATATTTTTAATAATTTGTCCAGTATTTCAGAATTCTGATAATAAGTGGAATAAAATGGGCTCACTTCTTGTCTGTTGATTTATTTTTAAAATGTCTTAATGAAACTTGGTGTTCTGTTCTTCTGTGGAGAGAAGAGTTGATAAGAGCTGGCCAGCATTACAATGGCAGGAATCTCAAGCCTGGGCAACAGAGGTGTTTTCCTAAGTTAAGTGGACAAGTAGACTGTAGTGGCCTCAGTGGATGCAGTGTTCTATGCAGTAAGCCACATTTCTGCATCTTCAGAAAGGCTGATTGGGTTGGAAACTGCACAAGGAAAGGAAACCTCCGATAGAGGACAAAGATCCACATTTAAAGCTGGCATTTCCTCCTTACAAAGTATTTCACTCTAAAATTCTCATTAGAATACACTTTAAAATATCAGGGGAATGTCAGTCATAATACTCCATGAGTATGGAATATTCTATCTTATTAATGTGCCATAATTTTTAGACATTTGGCTGTTGTGAGACATTTGAGGGAATTACCAACTTTTCTCTTCATTAGTGTCATTATAATTGTCTCATTCTATAATTTTTGTCAGAAAGAAATGCTTACTTCCTTTAATGAAGTTTTCCAAAAATGGAAATATGCCACATTAAATGTATATTTCCTCTTAGTCTACTACTAATATGCTATCCAGAACTTTTTACGAATAGCTCTTACTAACTTCGGGATAGGAAATCTGCACAAGGACAGGAAATCTCTAATAGAGGACAAAGATCCACATTTAAAGCTGGCATTTCCTCCTTACAAAGTATTTCACTCTAAAATTCTCATTAGAATATACTTTAAAATATATAGGAAATGTCAGTCATAATACTCCATGAATATGGAATATGCTAGATACATTTTTTCTTTTTTTACTTTATGCTAGGCATAACAGATGTGTAATTCAGTATAAAGTTTTTTCACTCAAGCATTGGCCATGACTCATCCACCTGGATGACACAGACAAAGGATCTACAGAGTGAGGTACAGGATTACAAGATAAACCCTGAGGGGACTTCACTGACCTCATCAGAAACAAAAGTCACATCTTTTGGTATATAGGGCTTGATCTATCTCGGTCTTAACTTATACTTTCCATCAGGAAAGTATAAAAATGAGGAATATAATGTGGGGCCATAATTATAAGTTGAGCTGTAAATGGCTACAGTTAACAACTTCTTCAGATAACTCACTATTATTGTGGAATGCTGGAATGTATTGGATTGTGTCGCCTAGTTCAGGCACCTAAATTGGTTTAATGACAATGGAGTGCTCATCTTTGACAAGTCTAGACAAAAAAAGAATATAGAAAGGAAGAATCATAATGTGTGTGTATAAACAGTACAGTTAGGATAAATGTGCTGTGCTTCTGCATAATTCTATAAGAAGCAAGATTTGCACTAATTGGACAAGATATTATGTTGGCTTCTAGTACTATGGACAACCACTAGGAAGATAACAAGGTAGAAAGTATTGATTATTGAATCTGTGATATAATTCAGCTATAAAAAATAAGAGAAGTGAACCAGGTGTGGTGGCGCATGCCTGTAATCCCAGCACTGGGGAGGCTGAGGCAGGAGGATTGTTGTGAGTTCGAGATCAGCCGGAGCTACAAAGTGAGCTTAAGGCCAGCCTGAGCTGCATAGTGAGACCCTGTCTCAAAAAGACAAAAAAGAAAAAAAGAGAAGTATATAGCTACACTCTCTTAATTCACTGATTAGAGACATCTGCTATAATAATGTATGTAATATAATATCATGTATGCACCTTGTACAATACCAAAACATTACGAAAACAGTTTGCAATGTATTAATTTATTGAATCCGTCAATAAATGAATAATTTATTGAATTATTAAATTCAATAAATGTATTAATTTATTGAATTTGTCTTGAAACTGTCTCATTGCTATTTGTTCTTCAATAAAAATAAATAGTTTTTTTCACTTGAAGTTTTCAAATTTCTCATGAGATTAGGTAATAATTTGTGATTTAATTCCACTGTAGTATATCTATATGTTTATATAAGATACCAGAATAACCTTTAAGAAACCTTTTCATCACTGTAATTATACTGTCATGAACTTAGATGCTAGATAATAGTGCTTAACATTTTTCCATGTGTTACCTAATTTAATTATCAAGATTGGCATAGTGCAGGCTACTATGGTCCCATGGTTAAGAGCCGAGTGAGATAGGCTTGAGTTCAACTTCCAGCCCAGCTAAAAGTGGGCTTTTTTTTTAACCACTGGCAAAGTTAATATCTTTTCTGAGCTCTATTTTCCTTTCCTACATAGTGAAGGTCAGAATAGTCCCTACCTCCTGGTATTAGTGTGATGCTCAAGTGATAAACTGCATGCACGACATGAAGTACACATGTGCTCGTTAGATGCAGCCATGGCTATTGTTTTGCTCCCTTGGTTAGTTTGCTTTCAGTTTGTCACAGACTGAGAAGTAGAGGGCAGCGTCACTGAGTCAGCCACAGAAATAGTCATGAATGCGACCTGTGTGTTTGTCACAGGTCACATAAGCCATTCTCAAAAAGTCATAATTCCCAAAAACTCATAGTCAATGTTAGCCACAGCAGTGACCCCACGCCTGTGATATTTTTTCAGAAGAACAGAAATCATCATACTGTAGTGGTATGTGTACACCCATGCATATAGGCGCACAATTTGTCATAGGTAAATTCTGAAACAACCTGGATGCCCATCAACTGAGGAATAGATAAAGATGTAGTATTTTTACACAGTTGAGTATTATTCAGCGATAAAACAGGATAAATCTGAGTCTTTCATCTGTAAAAGGATGCAACTAGAGAACATACTCTTCAGTGAAATAAATCAGAACCACACATGCAAAACCATATTGTCTCCTTAGTGTGAGAAACTAAAAGAGAAATATGCAATCTGGAGGGTACAATAGATACTGGGTGTCTGAGTTACTTTTTTACTCGTTGCTGGGACAAATACCCAACACTCAATATGAAGGAAGGCGAGGTTTATTTAGCTCAGTTAAATGGACGAGTCAGTCCGTATTCCGCTGGCTCCAAGGCAAACAACAGCAGTTCCTGTGTCAGAAAACAACGAAGAGCAGAGGAGGAGCAGCCGTGGCGTCCCTCAAGCCTTTCTCTTCCTTCTACACTGACTGCGAAGACTGACACTCCACGGAGGAGATCAGAGGCCCTCCAGTGTGGCATGGCCGGGAAGATCAAGCTCCTCCGAAGACTGGGACTTCACCACAGAAGTGGGGCAGGGTGGCAGGAAACCTTCCTCAATTTCTGGGCCCTGCCCACCTGCAGGGCTGGTGCCCCACACTTAGAACTGCCCAGTTGATTCAGCCAAGCTGACACGATGTATCAACTAACTCACTGGGAAAAGGGAATGAATTCATTCAAAAGGAAAGAGTTAAGGGTTGAGGAGATGCACAGGAGAGGGAGTGGGGGAAAGAGATTTATCTGTGTATGTAAGCAGAATGGTTCCGACAACTGTACTGTGCATTTCTGCTGGTCTATGGAAGGGAGCAATTAATACTTAATTTGTTTTGTCTTCTTTCTCACTTGTACTTTTTCTCTTTTTAATTTCTATACATGTCTTCTTCCAATTTTACATGCATATATCTGGTAATATAAATAACTGCTTGAAAAACAACACTATATATTACAACAAATACTTTGAAATTTGTATTACTTTGTTAAGTGAAAATCTGTACCATTTGTAATTTTTTCTGTTTTAATTCTAATTTGTAGTCTTTAAAAAAAAAAAAATGAAAGAAAGAACTAGTGGTTGTTGATTGCTCCTCCAGGAAAGGTGAATTCAGGCTTAGTGAAGCAGGGTGCCATACCAGAGGCTGGTGGCAACGGTAAGGGGCCCAGAGAGAAATGTCTGTATTCCTATTCCCATTCTGTCCCATGTTATTTCCTGCGTGTCTGTACATCACCTAACCCCCATGAACTTAGCCATGAGAAAGACCCTCACTGGGACTTAGAAAGGTGAGATGAGATACACTCTTACATTCCTTAGTGTGGGGCTGGCACGCGGACATTTTCCATCTTTGTGAACCCTGCTGAAGATGAGTCATTTAAAATATGTACAGTGTTTTGTAGAGAGGAATGTTTTATCATTATTTACAAGTAGATATTTTAGTGTCTCTAGAATTTCAAGTGCTCAATAGAAGGATTGCTCGCTGAGAATTAAAAAGTTTGACATTCATTAGTGTCCTCCCCTGTTGGCATACCTTTTGTGTCCTTGGTGTGGTTGATTTACTTCCTGGGTTTAATCAGGACAATGTAGGCAAAAACATGTAACATTATCAGCCAGCAGCCATTTCTTGAGTGTTCTCTGAACTCCGAGGAAACAGGCAGGATAGAGTGCTGGGGAAAGTGGGCCAGGGGGTGGGAGGGAGGGTGAGGGATATGGATGGAAGTCATTCCTGTCTTAAAGAGTTAATGATTTAGCTGGAGAGAGACTGTATGGGGGGGCATGCAGATATCGGATTTCCTCTAGGTGTTGTGGTGAGCCATTAAGTTGATCATCTGTTCCTAGTAGGACCCATTACTTATAAGAGAGTGCTTGTTGTCTGGCAAGTGCGAGGGCCTGAGTTCAATCCCCAGTTCTGCAAAAAAAAAAAAAAAAAAAAAAAAAAAAAAAAGAGAGTGCTTGTTGGTACTGTCAGCGAGACAGCCTTTCAGATCTATACAGGAAATTCCCTTGCATGAAAAAGCTGGCAGCTTGGTACTATTTACCCTGTTAACACCTTTACTCGAGTATGTTTGTATCATTTGCGCAGGGCTTTGTTGAGAGACTGCTCAGTCTGCCAGTCCCCATCTGCCCCATATCCTAATGATGTACACCTGGGCAGCCCAGTCTCCCTGGAGTCAGCTTATGATAAATGTGAGCAGGATCATGGCAGATGCCGTGTATCCACAGGACCAGCCTTGCTGCTGTAACGTGGCAGCACTGCCCCTTCTCCACGGTGTTACAGATGAGAGCTAGGCGCGGCAGCCCGGGCACCTCTGCTGTTTTAGTTTCGCCTTTCTTCTCTGCCCTCATTGCTTTAGACCCATCAGTTGCCCACTACCTGCCTTTTTTCCTCCCTGCCCCTCCCCACACACTGTTTTTCTCTGTGTAAAGCAGCCCTGCTGTTAGGGCACATGTCCTTAATGTATTTCTCTTTCTCATCCTGCAGGGGAGTTGCTGAGCCAGCCGAGACCAGAAGGAGTGGCAGAGATCATTTGCCCCAAGAACGGCAGTGAGAGGGTGAACGTGGCCTTGGTGTATCCGCCTACACCGACTGTGATCAGCCCCTGTTCCAAGTGAGTTGGCGAAGCCTCACTGGTCCCCGTCCGCGCCCCTGGCCCTGGCTCTGTAGACGTGGCGCCCAAAGCCGAGCTCACCTGCAGCTACAAAACTTCCGGAGTCCTCTAGGATACATGGGATTCTTCTCAGTGACATCAGCGTCACAGCTTGTGCAGAAAAAGAGAAACATTACTTTGTCTCTTTTGCAATTTCATTTTTTTTTTTTTAATTTTCCTGATGAAGTCAGAGCACTTTAAATAGCTTTATTGAGATATTCGCAAATCACACAGTATACTTATTGAAAACTTACAGCTCATTGCTTCCTAGTGTGCTTGGAATTATGTGCAACCAAAGGAGCATTTCTCCCAGATCATGTGAATTCTTAGAAAAACATTATTTCTTTTTTCTATAGATCTGTGATTGGTGAGTCCCTGTGCAGTATGCTATGTGTTTTTCCAACATGGACAGAGTCAGAAGATGAACACATGTAAATCAGATTTTTTCATAAAATATGAGCTTAATATTGTAGATAAAATTCATCCTGTTTGGGTTTTAAATTCATATATTTATTTTTGTAGTACCAGGAACCAAAGAGGCCACTTTAAACCAAGGCAGAGTATGCGTGTGCCTAGCACCTGGAAAAGCAACAGCCAGAGATCTGTCTCGGCCCTCGGCTGTGAGTGCCAGCAGCGCCAGGATTTTCCCAGCCACGTATTCATATTCATGCACCAGGCTTTCAGTTTTCTTCTGGTTGGCCACATCAAATTTTTTTTTTTTTATAATTTGGAAGCTTTTTTATAAGGCAGACTAACATTTGCATGTGAGAATTGAGACTTAGCATCAGACTTGCTGGCCACCTGCCACAGCTCTGTGCGGTAGGAGCCGTGCCTCATCTCTGAAGTGACAGCTGCCCCGGCTTCCACGTGCTTGCCACCCTATCATAGTCTCCAGTGGCGTTATCACAAGCTGCAGTACAAGCGTGAGGCCCCTTTTTTTCTTTCCCAATTTGGGTAACTCATTAGGCAGAACACTCATAATCCATCTTGGCTGAAAAGCATCATTGAATGCCCAAGAGAAACTCCTATCTGGAGCTATATTTAGAGTGCTGGTTTAGCTAACATAGGCCTAACATACTTCATCACTGATAAAAGCCTAGGTCACTGTGAAATCTTATAGGGTTTCTTAACTCTTAAAGCAGAAAGACACATAGTAAGTTCGTGTTAACCATTATATTTAGCCTCTATGTGACTGGATCAAAAAACATACATTGCACTATTTTTCTAATTTATCAGAATTTGAGCACATTGGCCTACCCCCAGTTTTCACACACACATTTAGGATAAGAATGAGGAGTTATTATAGAACCAGTGAGGTATGGAATGAAGAGAAACCATTATTCAGTACATTTTCCATTGATGTAGATTCCCCTCAGCTAAGAAACACGTGAATCTTTTGTTTGGCTAGAAACACATTGCATTTAATATGGGAGGATAAGGGTTAGAATTGTATCCATTTGCACGAGGAACTGCAGTGGCCCTGAGCCATTGTGTTTTCTCCTGGGCTTCTCCTGTCACCACAAAAAGACAATATTTACACAGCTCCCCACTTTCCCCTCCCCACAAATGTTACCAGCCTTCCCCTCTCACAGTTTATCAAGCCTAAAGGAGCCTAGCATCTTCAATAGCTTGGGAAATCAGAGACCTTAGGCCTGAAGTTGCCATAGGGAACACCTTTATAGGTTAAAACCTCTATTGACCTAGCAATCTGAATAGTTTCATTTTGTAATGGGTCCCTAAAGTCTCATAAACAATATGCACTGTTTTAATTATTGTAAACATCGTAATAAGCTGTTTTGAAACTATTTCATCACTTTTATCTTTTTTCTCATTAAAATGAATTAGAATCATAAAAAAAAATAAAGTCTCATAAAAAGGAAGGCAGCTTTGCCATATAATTCTCAGTTCTAAATGGAGGAATATTCTGTAAAAGGGAAAGCTTCATATATCTGACCGGGTATTTTTTAGTGTATAAGCAAGGAGAAAATTGCCTCTTAGAGGATCATTATGTTGAGACTTGAAGCCTATGCCTTCCAGTTTCCCATAAGCATCCACAGCTCGTCTACAACTCTTGGCCATCATGGACCTTGTGGGACCAACATCTATAGAAGCCAGCCAGGCTCATGAAAAGCTCCAAACCCAAGTGAATGGTAGTATCTTGGAGTGGGAGGTTATAGGGGACAGGAAGATGTATCTGTCAGCTGACGCAGTCTTTACGTTACCCTAGGCCTTTACCTGAGCCTTGGGGTCTTGACAAGTGGGGGAGCCAGGGAACTGGGGCTACGACACTGCCTGAAACTAAAGACCAGTTAGCAAGAATGTGGTACAGTGATCTTTTACTCCTTCATTGTCCCACACAGTGTAGAGAGGTGGACGAGACCAGGCTCTCTTCACCAAGAATGTGTATCAGGATTTCCAGGGGAAGCGGCTAGGCATGAGCATTTCAGAAGGCCCCCAGTGGAGTCCAGTGTGTATATGCCAAACTCGGACCTCTCAGATCTCTTCTCCACTCCTGTGGGTAAGCTTTGGCCAGGGAGCCTCATCTTTGGCCATTGGGGTCTTTCTCTGACCAGCAGCCAGTGGCAGTACCCTGCAGAACTGATGTGCCCTACGTTGCTGTCAGCCGCTCACAGGCCTCCTACCTCACATAGACTTTGGGTCAACAAAGGACTGAGAATAGCAGGAGGCTATTATTAATAATGCTGGAGTGGCAGATACCAACCTGAGCAGTTCTAGTAGTGGGGCAACCATCCTAATCCTAGGTCATTCATCTGTATCTTACAGTGGCTTTAAAAAAGGTATCCCAAATCCTTCTTTGATGTGATTACTCCTTTCCTTCTCAGTCAGATCTGAGACATGTCATTTAACTGTCTGCCTTTGACCAAATGTAAGACAATGATGCTATAGCAAAGTGTATAATAATAATAAGAATAAGAAGAAGAAGAATAACAACAACAACAACAACCTAAACTACCGGTGGCTATTATTTGATCCTTAAGAATTCTATGCTTTTCTGTTTCTCACTTTAAAGTTTTAAATGTTTTATTTCCCCATGGGAGAGACAGGGAATGAGGAGTATGTAGCTATTGTTTTTAAAATGCAATTTATCCTTATTACTTACCTCAGTGGTTAGGGGTTGAGGTCTCCACCAGTGTCCTCTTGAGAAGGCATGTCACTCACTGTATGAAATTTCCTCCTCTGCTTAGGTTCTTTCCTACTTTCTTGGAAAGTTAAGTAGAAAATATAGTGTTTATTTCCTTTATGTCCACATGTTTACTATAGTATCTGTGACTTTAGGAATGCCATTTTTTAAGAGTAAGTCTCTGGGAAGCACAGAGAGCTTTGTAAATAGAAAAGGCCCTGCTGAGAACCTGGAGTTTCAGATGGAAGGCGGGGTGATGGCTGGGAATGAGGAGATCCACAGAGCAGGACATCCTAGGACAACTCATGATTACTTAGCCAGGAGTTGAGTGGTTTCTTACCCTCTTTGCTAGTGATCAAATAGAAATGGAGTAATTCAGATTCCTTGAATATCTTTTCTTTTTAGCTGAACCCAGGATTCAACTCAGGCCTTTGTGCTTGCCAGGGATCTTTGAATATCTTGATTTTTAAGGATATCTTTGTTTGACATAAAATGAACATGCACTTAGTAAGAAATTCACCTGGGTTCTTTCAACAGATTCTGACTTCTTTGAAGCTACAGATTGTGTTAAATACATTTTTTCTTTAGAGTTCAAGTGATGTCTGATTTACACACCACAAGCTCCCCCATTCAGTGACTTGTCAATGTATGGACACAGTTGTGCAACAATTGCCACACTGATTTTAGAATGCTGTCACTACCTCAAAAAGAAACCTCATGCTAGTTACCATTACTTATGTCTAACACAACATCTAGGCCCATGTAGAATGGTTTGGTTGCCTTATGTGTTGATACTAAGCAGATTTCTGAGTATTAAGTTCTCAGAATCATGTGTTAGCCCTGGCTCAGTTGATCCAAAAGTAGTGGATGTACTAGCATTGCCTGTACCAGCTGTGTTGACTGGATAAGGGGACGAGGAGCCACTTGTTCCCTTAGGTACCTAAGGGTTGCTGAGTCTTAGATTTTGGGACTTCAAAAGGGAAACTAAAATACAGTTATCCTTTGGTTTCCATGGAAAGATTGATTCCATGATCCACTGCCACCCTGTGGAAAGCAGAATCTGAAGTTACTCAAATCCTTTACAAAAATGACATAGTATTTACATATCTCCTATGGTATCCCCTTGTATGTTTTAAATATTCCCTTGATTATTAACAACATCCAGTACAAGGTAAGTGCTTTATTAATAGTTGTTCTGTTGTGTACATAGTATGGGGACTGTTGAAAATGGAAAACAAAATATTTCTCCATGTTCAGTACAATTATATTTTCCTCCCAAATAGTTTTAGTCAGTGATCAGTTGAATCTCAGTATGTAGAACCCAAGCACAGGAAGGGCCATCTGTGCTTTCAGTCGCAAAGGTCTGGAGAAAATAAAGGTCTCCTTTTCAGATTTTTATTTGTGAATTTCTGTCTCCATCCAGCAGTTCTTTAGGTTGAAAGACTTAGTATTTTCTTTCACAGAGAGAGGGAGGTTCTCTGCACAAGTGGCTGCTTGCCAGCTGCTTTTCATTTATCCTACAGGATGCCAGATCCTCCTTCTAAAGCATTTTGGCCAGCCTCAATTGAACTTCAGCTGAACTGTAGACTGGTAAATGGTTCTAACCCAACTGCACTACCAATTTTGTTATAAAACACAAAATTCAACAGGTTCCCATCTGAAAATACTTCACTTGGGGCATGCAGGCATGATCTCCCCTCTTCTTTCCTGTGCTTTCTTGCACAGACAGGAAGTGGGGATGCGTCATCTTTTTCCTGACATTGGCTGTTGTCTAGTGCTGGTGCCCTGTCTGTGTGCTCCATCATCTGGGGAAAAGTGGGGGTCTGTGGAGGAGAAGGAAGGAAGTTCATTCCGATTTTGGCAGGCTGTGGTTATGGAATTAGCAAAACTGGGCTGATTTGAAAATTGTTGGGCAAAGCTTTCTCCTTTTCCAGGAAGTACTAATAACAATGGAGGGCAAAGCTGAGACACGTAATTCAAAACTCCTTGTCAAGGACTTGGATTATTGGTTACCTATAGTAGTATTATTATTCATGCAAGAATCCCACTAAATTCTAAGTAATTGTTATTGTAAGTATTGTAAAAAATATAGTCATTTTACATACGAATTTTTGCAGTGACTTTCTTATGACATAAGAATATTTAAGGCCAACTGTAATAGCTTTTTAAAAAATAATGAAGACTCAGTGGTCTTTGTTTCACCAAATAAATAGGCAAAGCATGTCCAACTCAACTCAAATTTGTTAGCCTGGGCTTGATAAGATATTTTAAATGCAGTGGAGTGAGATGAATTTGGCTTTATTGCATTGGAGAATTTTTTCACTGACCACAGAATTTTAAAACATGGAAGATGGGATGAACTGGTATTTCAGAAGAAGAGGCTCAGTGTGGAGGCTTCCTGTGGGGTTGATCATCTTGATTTGCACTCATTTCCTCTGTTGCAAGGAGTGACAATGCTCATTGCCTGGCTGTTTGTCCAAGCTAGAAGGAATTGTGTTTTGTTGATCTGTTAGCCACCCATCAGCCACATTGATACTGGAATTTTTCCCCTCTCTGCTTAGGTATCTTCATACTTTCTTGGAAAATTAAGTGGAAAAGATAGTACTTCTTTTCTTTATACCATCATTTTTACTGTACCCAATCTGTGACTTTAGGAGCGCCAGTATTTAAGGGTAAGTCTCTGGGAAGCACAGAGAGTTTCTTAAACAGATGAAGCCCTCTTGAGGGGCTGGAATGTGCAGGGGGGAACCAAGGGAGTGGGAGTTAGGGATGAACGGAGTTTGTATAGCAGGGTGTCCTAGGATAACTAAACATTTACTTATGTAGAATCCACTTGCATTTCAGAATTAGGAGAAGAAAGTTGCTTGTGTCTTTTATTTATGTAGATCAGTAATTTTATATTCTCATTAGGAAAAAATGAAGCATACTTCAGTATTATACAGGGCTATCAACACAGCATACAGCTTTTTAATAGCAATATTTATTTTTATTTTTTCCAGGTAGTTTGAGCTTAGGAATTATACTTAGGTATAAATTCTTGCTATATGTTGATGCCCTAACTCTGAACATCTGTCATGTAAGATAAGAAAGCACTTATCAGGTTGTCTCACTTATGCATATAGCTGTAGATCAAGTAGGTAGGATGATTATTTACAGAGAGTTAAGTGTTCAGTATGTTTACCTCCTGCCATTTTTACTAGGGATAAATGTGGGGAACACTATGGGTAGTATATAAAGGTAAAACTAAATTTCTCTGTAAATGTAGATACTGTGTTGTGGTAAAATTACCTACTCACTTATTAACAGCTTATTAATTGAGGCATCTGTCCAAGACAGAAAAACATGTATGCTAAAGGCTAGAATATTGGCCGCTCTTCTCCTCTACTGCCACACAGGGGTCAAGGTCAAATTTACAAAGATCTGTTTATGAAGCACTTTCTACCAGTAAGCCTCAATCTGCCCACTCTGTCTAGAATAAGGAAATGAGCCATATCCTTCCTTTCTTATGATCACAAGTGCCTACGGTATCTGACTCGGTGGATCTTACTAGCAACCATGTAAGTTGCAGAAGGCAGAGCTTGCCAAATCCTGCACAGAGTCACTTTCTAAGTACCCAGTTAGACCTGCCCTGTAGCTCCCGGCTTCAGTTCTGTTTTCATGGTCTTGATATTCTCACTTGGATTTGCAGATCCATAGTACAGTACATCCAACAGATCAGTAGCCAACAGCCACTGCAAAGTTAGCCTGTTATAATTCCCAAGAGACAGGGGCAGCCTACACAAGAAAGCACTCCTCAGAGAGAGCAGGTTGGTTATACGAAAGAAAAAAGGGAGGAACTATGGATAGAAACCTTGATTATGGTGTCCGTGGGAAGCAAGAAGCAAGGCAGGTAAGGTGCTTGGCACTGGCTTGTTTGAGTAATTTTGGCATGCTCTGGGGTGGAGGCTACCTAGGAGTCTGGCACCTGGGGTTCTGGGATGATTAGGCCAGGTACATTGTAACCCAGAGTATGAAAGCTGGCAGAGAAGGTGGGTGGGGTCTGGGCTCTGGACTGGTTGGTTGGTATGTGGAAGGTGGAAAGCAGTGAGTTTTTTACCATGTCTAGGAACTCGCTTACCCTGGGAGTACCAGTCCCTCTTGGTCAGCAAGGCCCCACATACCAAAGGCATCAAACACAGAAAATGAACACAGATGTAATGCATCATATGGTGTCTTTGATTTCTGCCTAAATGTCTTGAGCACACTGCCAGAGGGTGAGCTTCTCCTCACTAGAATAATGTGTGTCTGAACCCCAGACTGAGCCCTTCCTTCAGCTCCACACCTCCATTTCCAGTGTCCTCCCTGGCAGCACGCCAGTATGTCCTATAGGTTTCACAGTGCAGAATCGAATTTCTTGCCTTGCTATTCATTCATCTGTTCCTATCTCAGTTAATGGCAGAGTGCTGCACTCATCTGCTTAAGCTAGAAATCTGTCAGCTGCCAGACATGCTGGTATACACCTATAATCCTAGCACTTGGGAAACTGAGACTAGAGGACTGCCATGAGTTCGAAGCCAGCTTAGGTAACATAGTATATTCAAGACTAGCCTGAAATAGAGTGAGACCCTTTCTCAAAAATCAAACAAACAAGTCTGTCAGCCTCAGTGCCTTCTGTCTTCTTCTCTTCTTTACTGTACAAAGTGTGTCCCCAGGACTTGTGTCCTATCTTAGCAGCGCACCTTGACATGAATGCATTTGGCCATGTAACTTTCTCTTTAGTTTTCCATGAACCCTCAGCCTGTACTGGTCCTGCACACCAGTATTATCTTTTAATGTCTCCACATCTATCCTTTGGCCGGTATCCTGGTGATTACAGGCTCAAGTTCAAAATCCTTGGCCTGACTTATAAGGGAGTCACGCATAGTTGCCCTGGTGATTCTCAGTCCTTAGCTGGCTGCCACCTTTCTTCCTACCCAATAAAATCCCAATTCCCCTAAGGTCAGGGTCACATGGCACTGTCTCTGAGAAGCATCCCAACCTTTCTCATTCTAATCAGTTATTTTCCCATGAACATCTCTCTGATGCTTTGGAGTCCACCTCCACTACAGGAATGATCACATTGTCTTAGCTACTCTTTATGTGTTTTTTAGAATCTCTTCTTATTCATCATTCGCTCTTTATTATTATCCTTACCGTAGGTATTAGCTAGGCACCAAGCATGTAAGAATAAGCAAATCAAACCCTGTCCTCAAGAATCTAATAGAATGGGAACCAAAGAAGTAACCAGACAAGCTTGGGATTGTCTGATTGCAATTAAAATAGAATACCTGGCATAGTAAATGTGTAAACAGGAAGCGTCAGGAAAAGCTGGGGATTAGCATCTCAGGATGAAGATGAGCTTACTGAGAAGGAGCTGAAGGGAGAAATAGAGAAAGTTGGAGATTCAGCAGCTATTTCCCACCACCCCATCTGAACATGAGAAGTGGTAGTGATGAGGGAATGTGCTGAGTCAGATAACGGCGGGACAGGCCCTCCCCTGCCCTTCACTGGTGTTCTTGTGTTTCTCAGTGGCTCAGGGGAGCAGCCAGCCAGACACAACTGTCTGTGTTTCCAAAGGTTCATTAGATTCAGTGAGGGAAATATTTACATAGCTCATCTGCCACATGAACCTTACCGACTGCAGTTAAACACCGGGCTGAGACCTGTATTTCACACAGCCGTACTCAGCACAGCTTAGATGTAGCATATTGTTACTGGGACTTGAGACAATTTCCCAACCTTTTCTACTGAGAGTGTACTGCATTAATAGGCCTTCAAAAAATTCTTTGGTGGAATGCCATAAAAATATGAAGTTATCCCTGAAGCACCAGACAGCCTGCCTCTGCGTTATCTCTCAAGATCCGTCATCACAGATGTGCTCTGTCTCCGCTACTCAGTACCTTTTTTTTTTTTTTTGCAAGAAATGATTTAACTTCTTGGAACCTTGGTTTCTCTCAATAAAATGCAGGAGCTTTCCTGATGGGATTGGTAGGAGGTTGAGAATTAATTAAATAGTGTGATACAGTGTAAGGCAGAATTCCTGGTCTGTAATTACAAAGTAGAAGGAGCGTAGTTTAGTGATGTTTCATTCATTATTAAATTCACATGATCTCCGTCTGGCTCTTCTCTGAGCCTAAAGGGTGCCTTAGTTGATGCCTGATCATCAGTGTCCGTGTAGTCAGGCAGCACTGAGAGATGGGCTCAGGGAAATCATTTCACGGTGCCTTTTCTTCTGTTCATTGCCCATGCGTGTTGTATTAAATGCTGCTGAAATGCTTTTAAAAAAAAATCACATCGCATGAGATTGTAGGAAAGCCAAAATAAACAATGGAGATGTCTGATATAACTCTTGTTTGAACTGAATGCCACTTTAGTTAGCTGAGGATGCAGCAGTTTCTTCCTGTATATTCGTCAAGTTCTACATTTGGGTTGACAGCCTTGCTTGGAATCCTTCAAGTAAAATCGTGTTTTCAGTCCTGATTGACATCCGCTCACTTCTGCAGGCCGTTCAGTACGTATCGGTTGCGATGAAGCGGTTCTGTGTTTAGTTCGGGGTTATTGCTTAGGACCGCGGCTTAGCTGTGGCATTACAGTTGAGTGAGTGGTGATGGCCAGCTGACACCCTTCTGGTTTGTGGCGCACCTGAGCTTAACAGCACAGACCTGTGTTGATTAACTTACTGTTGAAAAGACTCCTGCTTGGTGGGGACTCCAGTGACCATTTATGTGTTTACAAGGAATTCTAAAAGTAGAAATAAAGGCCGGGCGTGGTGGCGCATGTCTGTAATCCCAGCACTTGGGAGGCTGAGGCAGGAGGATTGTTGTGAGTTTAAGGCCAGCCTGAACTGCATAGTGAGACCCTGTCCCAAAAAGACATTAAATAAATAAATAAATAAATAAATAAATAAATAAATAAATAAAATAAAAGTAGAAATAAAGATTCGTGCAGGCAACATCACTCCTTTTTTTTTCTTTTTATGGTTAACACTGACATTCTCTGGATGAAAAAAGAAACTAAGAGGTGTCATGTACATGCACCGACTCCCACCATGAGTGTAATCACTGTGGACTGCATTTGTGTTCTGAAAAATAAAAGGCATATTATCTCTTAAATGTAAGAAAAGGGCTTATTCTGTGATGTACTTCTGTCATATCTGTGCTTTCTTCTCATCTACCCTTCTAGGAAGAATGTTGGCGAAAAGCACAGACACCAGTGACTTTTCTGGCTGTGGTTTTTCCGTGGAGAAAGCCGAGCAGTGGGACCCACCGCGCCCATGCCCTCCGAGTCCCGAGCATGCGTGGTGCGACTAGTGATGATGCACCCGGGGTCCTCCGATCTGGCCTGGAGGGGCACGGGAAGGATGGGAAAGAACACGGGGAAAACGTTTCACAAACTGAACCTCAGAACTATGATCCTCTAAGAAAAGCGCTACTTGAAGAAGAGTCGAATGGCTTCTCAGGGATTTTGTTTTCTGTGCACATATAAGCCATAGTTACAGTACAGGTGGCAGTATTTAGAGCACTTCGGTTTCAGTTCTGTTCAATGTGAAAGAGGGATCGACCGACGTTCATTGCTGTTCCGTAACTAGTGTAAGATATGTATATGTTTATCTTTATTTTTATAATATGCAAATACCTTTAAATTTATACAGTTTGAAGCTTCTAGCATCATTTAACACTGGGTGCAATATTTTGCATGAGAACTGTGCCAAGATGGGGCTGATTTCTTATTTGAGCATAAGACATTTTTGTTCTTTCTTTATTTTCTAATAATGCCTTTTCAGTTTAGAAAGAAAAAAATGAAATAACTATCAGCCCGTGGATTTAATGTTGATTCGTAGAGGCAGTGAGCCTGCCATTAATGAGCAGGATCCTTCTGTGTGTGCTTCGGCCCCATCTGTCCATTATCGCCCTGCCTGTAAGTTAGTGTGCTGAAGGCAGGATTGTTCCTGTTTTCTCCCCACCTATCATTAGTGCAAGGCAGAGACAGAGTCCTGGGGGGAGGGAGCAAAGAGGACAGAGTGTCCATGAAAAACCTAGTCTTTCAGTAACTTAGTTCATCAAGAGTCAATTCTGAATGAAGCTAGAATTCAGAGCATGCTTTTCTATACACAGCATGCTTTTCTATAACAGTCCAAACTGTAGTGGAGTGTTTCATGGACCCTCTATATCTGGCTGTGGGATGTTGGGGTAGAAAGGTGCCTACTTAGGGAGCCCACCCCACACTGGCCATTTATTCATACAGAACCTCGTAATACACAATTCAGCATCAAGAACTGGTAAGACCCTTGTTTTGAAATCTTTAAGAGGTGAAATGTAAAAAACAAACCCAACAAATTGCTTTTTAATCTCCTATGTGGGGTTAAGCAGTGTCTGAAGTAGCGCACTCTGAAGAATTCAGATACTCTGTACATCTCCCTCCTCTGCATGCAGATGGAAAGCCTGTACAACTAACTGTTTCTCACTGGTGTCAGACAAGAAAAGCAACTCCCCTGGTGTTACTGTTTCACTTCATTTATAAAGTATTGACTCTGGGAATGCCACAAGACACTAAATCTCCACATATTTTAAAAGGATATAAGTGGCTGCATTTTGAGAAATCTTAGTTAATTTTTATAGCAAACTTTATGCCCCAGGAGTTAACTGCAGAGCCCCAGTTACATGACTATAATTTCCTATGATCTTAAAATCAAATGGGATCAGATTACTTTTCTGTTTTTTAGTACTTGAATATGACACCTCAAGTTTGAGATTCATTTTTCTTTTAGAACAGTCACACTATTCATCTAGTTAATCCTTTTGTCACAGTTCTCCTGTGTGTGTGTGTGTGTGTGTGTAGTGTAAATATAAACTGAATGTTAACATTTAATTGCTTTATGGACCACTGAATTGTTAGGCAATAAGAATTTTTTTTAATTGGCATGAAAAGATTGCTTACATCAACCGGTTCTGACCAGTCTGGATAAAGGCATTCAGATGTGTGACTCTGGGCTCCCTCCCCAGAAGGCCATGGAATGCTGCCCCTTTGGGTGATATAGCCTGCACAGTGTTTGCTATTTTCATGAACATCAATACTCACGTTCTTAGTATCTGCTGTTTTTTCACACATGATGTTTTATGTTGTCATCTGAACCCTGGAGAAGCAATGTAAGAGCTAAGCTTGGTACTGAGTGTGTTTTGGCTTAAGAGTTGGCGTGATAGAGGGTCCCAAGACCACCATGAGCTCCAGAAAAGCCTGAGAATGTGTGTCAGTATGGGGAGAGGGTAGAGATGCAGAAACACTCTGCCCTGCAGGAGTTTTTACCATCTGTATAGGAAATTCCATTTTCTCTTTCAACACCCAGGAAGACTCAACAATCAGCGGAGGCTAACACGCAATTCACTAAGCACAAAAGGAATTTTTTTCCGATCAAGGAGTCCCTTGCCTCTCAAATACCCTCCAAGTTTGTTATGGTTTCTATTCCTGCAGCTTGTGGTATCGAAGCCACTTCCTGGAATTGTCAAAGTGCTGCCAGAATAAATGTTTTCCTCCTTCTAAGAAAAATGACAGTGCTCATATTGGATGCTTGTGTAGTGGACTCTTTTGAATGAATAAAGAGGAAAGGGACTGATGTGATTCCTGATGGCATGTGTTGTTTTTTTGTGCCACTATCTGTGAATTGTAATTGTAGTTTCCCAGTTCGTTGTCGTAAACAGATAGAAATTTTTTTAAAAAGAAAAATTCAATAAAAATACAAAGAAATGGCTAAGCAATGATAGTCTAGAGTTTAGTGTTTGCAATTTTCATGAATGTCAATGCTCACATTTGTAGTATTTGCTGTTTTTTCACACATGATGTTTTATGTTGTCCTCCGTACCTGGAGAAGCAGCTTCTGTTTGGGGATTTTTTATTTTATTTTATTTTTGTAGAACCAGGAATTGAACTCAGACCCTTGTGCTTGTCAGGGAAGCGCTTATTCCACTGAGCTATCTCCCTAGCCCCCCGTTTGGGGATTAAGTCTTCAGTGGACAGACTCAAGAGTCCTAGTTTTATTTTACTTTATTTTTGTGTTTTAGGGAAGAGTCTACAGGGTGTTCAGGGTATCACTACTAAATTGGACTCATAGTGATCCACCTGTATACAGCCTCCCAAGAGCGGGGATTGCAGGTGCGCACCACTATGCCCAGCCTGCATTTCAGTCTCAGCATGCCCGGGGGCAGGATATCCAACATCCCCCAGCCCTCACCCTACCAGCCCCTGTGCCTGCCTGCAGATGCTTTAATCCACTAAGCTATTTGGCCCATCCTAAGAGTCCTAGTTTTAAACTGCCGTGGGACACTGGTTGTGTCTCTTGGGGCTGGGAGTTCAGTCCAGAGTCTCAAACATGCTGAAAAAGTATTCTGCCTCTGAGCTGCATCTCTAGCCCAACATAAGCTCTGTCTCTAAATCAGTTTTTTCAGTGAACCACTATGTTCCTAAATCAAAACTTAGGAATCCATGATAGGTCTAGCAGTTCCCTTTCCTGCTCTGTATTCTAAGGGCTGGTGATAGGACTCCTGCCACAGCCTTGGAGGTGTTGTCCCAGTGCTTTTTGGTAGGGGCCTGCTCGGAGGTTCTGTTCCTCCTGATGGTCACAAAAGGCAAATAAGAAGAAGCAGAGAGGAGAAGCTTGAAACTGCTTCTCAGAGAAGCAGCATCTCGGGAAAGACAAGCCTTGCACTGAGCCACTGGGGCTCTGTGAAGCAGGAAAGAAGTAGCGTTCTCAGACCAGGGAGGGGCCTGTTGTAGGACTTTGGAAAATGTAGCTGGTACCACTGCGTACCCTGCATTCACATGTGGCTCCCCTGGTGCACAGGCTGAAGCACTTGGTGGTCCAAATTTCAGAGAGCAGTGTAACAGGTGTGCTTCCCAAGCACAGCTCCTCTCAGCTGTGTCCCAGTATTCTGCCCAGTGCCACTGCTGACCCCTCTGTTGGAGAGAGCACAGTGTGAGCACAAGGCGCCAGTGCAGCTCTGGCTTTCCTTTACCGGCATACTCGGAGGCCTGGAGGTATATGGCTTGGTGGTGTTCCCTTGCCTGCCATGGGCCAAGGCCTTATGCTCCATTCCTAACACTACACGTAAAAGAGAGGAGGAAGGGGAGGGATGTTACTTTAAACTTTCAGATCCTGAGCACATAAGGGAGGTACAGTCACACGTAAAGTCAGATGCGGTACTGGCAGTGGAAAGTACACATGCATTGTCTGTCAGGCATGGTGGTGCATGCCTCTTATCCCAGAACTCAGTAGGCTGAAGCAGGAGGATAGCTGGGAGTTCAAGGCCACCCTGAACTGTGTAGGGAGACCAAGTCTCAAAAAAGAAATGCATTATTTTATCCAAGATGTTACTCCCTTGCAAGGCTGTTTCTCCTTGCTTATTGTGGGCCTTTGAACTGGGTTCCAGGTTTACTGACTGAACTTTGACTGCAAGCTCCTAACACACGAAAGCTGCTTTTATTGTGAGCCTCCATGCCTAAGGGGCCTGTCCTGTGACTGTGTGTGTCCCTCATAGGACCTGCTAAGGTTATGCTTGCTCTGCCTGGGGAGGGAGTAGGATGGACTAGACGAGGTTTTTCAAAAGCACAATTTAAGAAAGCATGCCTTATCCCAGAACCTGATTTGAGTATTTGTAAGATCTCTTGAGGCAAAAAAATACCCCTTTATTTTTTATACCTGCAATACATTTTGATGTCCTGATTGTTGCTCTAAATGGTGAGCTTAATCCAGTTCCCCACACTGCTCTTCGAAACATTTGTGACTCCCGAGATGCTGGCGTGCTCCCCTTCACTGACATCAAGTAGGTCTGTGAAATGTTTCATTAAATAAAGCCAAGGAGTCTTTTCTCCAGGACTTTTAGGCCCCTTTAGATGCTGACATAAAGGAAGAGTCTTGAAGAGGGCAGTGGCACGTGTGGCCTGTCCACGTGCGCCTGGGTGCAGAGTGCAGGGAGGGTTTGTGCATCCTCCCTGGCCTCCTGGGAGCACCCCGCCCTCTAGGAACTGCCCTGCTGGCTTCTATCGGGAAGTTCCTTGGACTCTGAGCTTGTGAGTATTTATGGAAACATCACTGCATGGGGTGCGACTGAAGCATCCACAAATGCGTCACAGTGTGATTGGACAGAAAGGTTATGATCCAAATGAAGACTGGGTGGAGAAACCCAGCAAGGCCGTATGTTTCAGCATTCTTCTTAATCTCTCTGGGGCAGGATCTCTTCCAGGGTATGGAGCAGGATATCTCTGGGAGAGGAGGGTTTTGTGACTTATCAGAAAGGTAAGGATCACAGAATTTCTTCATGGCAAGCCCCAGTGAAGAAAGGAAGGAGAAGCTTTATGGAGGTTTTATGACTCATCTTGCAGAAAAAAATTTCAAGTTTCTATGACTTGTATAAGAGAGGGTTATAAGCCAGGAACAGACACGTATCCCAATATCACCGTTCCCTAGTTCACTCCATGAAAGTTGGGATTAGGTGATCAGAGCAGGCAGAGAGCACGTTTGTACCTAAATCCCTACCCCTAAAGAATAAACAAAAAGCCAAACAACATGTTATGAAACTGAATTCAGCATCATATAAGAAATAGTGTATCAGGGCCAAGGAGATAGCTCAGTAGAATAAGCACCTGCCTGGCAAGATCAGGGTCCTGAGTTCAATTCCCAGTACCGCAAAAAAAAAAAAAAAATCATTCCTTTGGGCCAGTGAGATAACTTAGTGGTCTAAAGTGCCTGTTTAAGCAAGCTTAGACAAACACTCAGGGACTATGATTTGATCCCTGGCACCAAATGCTGTGGCAGCCCCAACCAGAGGGTGGGCTGAGCCAGCCACAAAAAAAAAAAATAAATAAATAAATAGTGTATACCCCAACCAAATGGGAAGTGTCATAGATATAGAGGGTTAGCTTAACACTCCAAAATGAATTCATATTATACATTGTATCAATGAGATAAAAGATTAAAAACTATATATTTATCAATAATTTCTGAAAAAAGCTAATATTCATTTATAATTTAAAAACAAATAAGGTAGAAAGTTCATGAACAAAAAATCAAACTCCATGGGAAATACTTCAAAGAATCAACAATTGGGATCTCATTTTGAAAAAAGTTTCTGCACATCAAAAGAAATCGCCAAGAAAGTAAAAAGAAAACACACAAATTGGGAAAAAATTACAGTGGACTGTCCTTCAGACAAAGGATTCCTTCCTATTTAGAACATATAAGGAATTTTTAAAAAGCAAGCCTCCAGATTCAAAGACCCAATCCAAAAATAGGCATCTGAGGTGAATGTACACTTCACAAGTGAAGAGATATCAATGGCAAATAAATACAGGAAAAAGTGTTCAACATTGCTGGTCATTTGAGAGATGCAAATTACAATAAAACTGAGATATCATCTCAAGCCAGAAAGGATGGCTATCATCAAGAAGTCAATCAATAACAAATGCTAGAGATGCTGAGGAGAAAAAGAAACCCTTTTCCACTCTTGGTGGGAATGCAGGCTGGTACAAATATTATGGAAATCGGTATGGAGATTCTTCAAGCTAAGATTGGAGGTCCTGTTCAACCCAGCTATTCCCCTCCTGGATATTTTTCCAAAAGGACTGAAGCCATCAACCACAGCAATATATGTGCATCCATATTTATAACAGTGCAAATTGTCATAGTTAAATCTTTGAAATAACCCAAATGCCCATCAGCTAAGGAATTGATTAAACAAAAAGATATGGTATTTTTACACAATGGAGTATTAGTCAGCTATAAAAAAGATAAATCTGAGGCTTTTGAATATAAATGGATGCAACTAGAGGCAATATTGGTAAGTGAAATAAATCAGACTTGCATGTGCAAACATCAAATTGTCTGTCTACTATGTGAGCCTGAAAGACAGTAAATAAAATTAGAAAGGTACAATAGATACTGTGAGAGGGAAAGAATTTGTTCAATGGGGAGGAAAAGCTGGGATGAGAAAAGGGGACAGAAGAAAGTAGGGAAAAAGGCATATTTAGGCATATGTGCAGGATAATTTGGATAATTTTACTGCCCATTTCTGGGTAATGCTTAAATTTTTTTTTTCTTTGATTCTTATTGCTATATTTCTTTTGAATTTCTTATAACATTTTTGTTGTTTGGTTTTTTCTTTATTTTTATTTTTATTTTTTTCTGTATTTTAGGGAAGGGTCTACAGGGTATTCAGGGTCTCACTACTAGATCAGACTCAGTGATTCTCCTGTTTACAGCCTCCCAAGAGCTGGGATTACAGGCGCGTACCAACACACCCAGTCTCAATTACCTTCTTAGTTCCAGGGTGGGGCTGTTGCAATAGGCCCATGGAGACGGAACACCAACTCATGTTTTTTCTTTAAACCAATCTTGAACATTTATATCTGGCAACCTAAACAACTAATTTGAAGATAACATCATGCAATACAGCAACCATTGTTGAATTCCAATTACTCTTGTTTAGTGAAAATTTATATAATCTCTTTTTTGTTTGTTTGTTTGTTTTTGATGCATGGTTTACCACACACTTCTGACTCATAGTGATCCTTCTATCTCAGCCTCCCTAGTGCTGGGATTACAGGCATGAACCACCACACCCAGTTCTGGGGCTGGCATGGCATGCAGTGCCAGGGATTGAACTCAGGGTCTTGTGCTTTCCAGGCAGGTGCTTATGCCCCTGAGCTATCTCCCCAGCCCAGAAATTTTGTATCATTTCTAATGCTATTTTTTTCTATTACTGTTTCATGCTATTAAAAAAATAAAATGAACTATGACAAAATGTCCAACATCCCAGTGGATCCTCAGGCTGCTAAAGAGCATTTATAAAAAGCCCACAGCTGTTCAGGGTCTCACTACTAGATTGGACTCATAGTGATTCTCCTGTTTACAGCATATCATGTTCGGTGCTGAAATCTGGCAAGTGCTAAGTTTGTGTGAAAGGAAAGCATGTTTGCTCCCACGGCCTGTCACATTGTGCTGGAGGTTGTGTCCAGACAAGGAAAAGAAATGAAGGCATCCAATTTGGAAAGGAAGAAATGAAAATTTTTGTTTGTAGGAAATACAATTTTCTGTATAGAGAATTCCAAAGACTCCACTAAAAAGGTGATGATAGTACTAATAAATAATTTCAGCAAGGAGCCACAATATAAGACCATTTTAAAAAATTGGCACTGTTTCTATCTGGGAGCAATAAATGCTCCTAAAATTAAGAAAATTCTTTTTTCAATAACACCAAAAAAAAAATAAAATACTTTGGAATAAATTTAACAACAGAGATGCATAAAGAACTAAAATGGTGCCAGACTTGTATATGACAGACTACAAAACATCATTAAAGGAATGAAATAGATAGAAATCCAACCCATATTCAAAAATCACAAAATGTTAAGAAGGCAACATTCTCCAAATTAATCACAGATTCCATACAATGCCAGGCAAGTTCCAGCTAATTTTCTTGTAGAAATTGACAAGCTGATCTTCAATTCATTTGGAAATATAAAAGATCTAGAATAGCCCAAAATCTTGAATTAAAAAAAAAAATTAGAGACTACACATTTCCCCATTTCAAAAATTGCTACACAGATATAGTAGGCAAGATGGTGGAGTACTGGCATAAAAAGATAGATGTACAGATTACAAGAACAGAATTGAAATTCCTAAACTTAACCCTTATATTTACACTTACATTTGATTTTTGATGGTGGTGTCAAATCAGCTACTACACAGGAAGGTGAATGCTTGTGTCAAATAGTGCAAGGCGACTGGTGTACCCACAGCTGTATAGGTGTTCCTACCTAACACTTTATACAAAAAATACCTCTAAATGATTTATAGGGTAAATGTAAAAGCAAAAACTATAACTCTGAAGAAAACGTAAGCATCAACCTTTATGTCCTGGGATTATATAATGAAAACCATTTTTGGACATTTCGAAAACAGTTTGGCAGCTTCTTAAAATTTAAACAGTTACCTTATGATCAAGCAATTCCACTCCTTTATTCTAAGCTTATACTGAAGAGAAAGTAAAACAGTCATCCACTCAAAACACTTGTCCTTGAATATTCATGGCACATTGTTCATAATATTCCAAGAGTCAAAACAATGAAAATTCAGATCCGTTTAGAAGTGGATAATGAAATATGGTATAGCCATAAAATGGAATATGATTTGGCAGAAAAATGAAGTATTGATGCATGGTATTCCAAATTTGAAGGAGCCCATCATGACGTTATAGTAGGAGATGTCATCCAGTCACAGAAGACTACATATTAAAAACTTTTTATATAGACTATAGACTATCGACAAGTAGAACAGACAAGCAGAGATACAATGGTAGGGGGTTGTCATGGGTGGAGGAAGGAGGTGGAGAATAACTACTCATGACACAGACATCCTCTGGAGAACAAAGATGTCCTAAAACTAGACTGCAGTGATAGGTGGTCTTGGGAATATATAAAAATTATTGAATTGTACTCTTTAAATGGATAGATTAGATGGTAAAATGTGGGAAAGATTTTTCAAGGGTGGTGAGAATGTCATAGTATAAAAAGATACTACATACAGTCTTTAGGTTTCTGTTAGTTTGTCGGTGTTTGAGACAGGGTCTTACTAAGGTAATTCAGGTTGATCATGAACTCACTGAAAGCCCAAGATGGCCTCCAACTTGCAACATTTCTCCTGCCTCTGCCGCCTTGTTGCTGGAATTATAGGCATGATCTTCAGCTTTTAATACATTAGTAGCATTTTCATTGGAAAATAATACTCATGAACAAGCCTCATTGTGTTTTAAACACTTAACAATTCCTACCCTACATGAGAACAGTTAGCAGACAAATTTTACTCTGAGGTAGTAAATATTGCCTTGAATTTATTATAAGAATTTATATTCAAATTTTGTTAGGCCACTTCTTTGAATTTAGTTCCTCAAGTTCTTTCCTATGTGCAAAATGAAAGACAGAGGTAACAGGGAGATGCAGCTCTGCTTCTTGGTTCTGAACATCTAGGAGTTTTGGAAAATTCAGCTTGATGTCAGGCTGAGATAAAGCAAGAGATCACGCAAGGCAGTGAATGAACTATTGCCAATATGAACACTGACAAACTAACAGAAACCTAAAGACTGTATGTAGTATCTTTTTATACTATGACATTCTCACCACCCTTGAAAAATCTTTACCGCATTTTACCATCTAATCTACCCATTTAAAGAGTACAATTCAATAATTTTTATATATTCCCAAGACCACCTATCATTGCAGTCTAGTTTTAGGACATCTTTGTTCTCCAGAGGATGTCTGTGTCATGAGTAGTTATTCTCCACCTCCTGAGATCACACCAGATCCTATGCCTCTGCTGGCAGGGAGACCAAGAGCACAGATTTCCTTGAGAAAGCCAGAGTAAAAGGAAGGGTGATACAGGATTAAGAGATTGGGAAATTAATTGCTAGACCCTCTTGCCCTGGTCCAAATGCTTCATGCTGAATCCTCCCCAAAACCACCTTTGATAGTATTTTGCTATGGTCTGACTGCTGTAACAGAGTACCATGACAGGTGCCCTGTAAACAGAAATTTATCTCCTTACAGTTCTGGGGGCTCAAAGCCTGAGATTAGCATAGTAGTTTGATCAGTTCCTTCTAGAGCTGTGAGGTATGGCTCTGTTCTAGATCTCTCTTTAGATGAGAGGAGGCTGTCTTCCTGGGTCTTCATATCATCTTCCTTTTTTGTGTGTCGGGGCCTAAATTTCCTCTTCCTACAAGAATAAGAATGATGTGGTATTACAGATCACATTAGTGACTTACCTAACCTTAATTATATTTTCTTATATCTAAATATTCAAGTACAGTCTCATCCTTTCCTGGGGGTTAGTTATCCCCACTTTATACATGATTATTTTATTATCTCCATTTTATACATGAAATACTCATCCACAGAGAGTTGAAGGGTTTGCCTAGGATCACACAGAGCTGATACCTGAATTTATACTCACACTCACAACACCAGACCTCCTATGCCTCTGCTGTCAGGGAAACCAAGAGCACAGATTTCCTTGAGAAAGCCCGAGAGAACACAGAGAGCGGTGGCATCACACTGACCCTGGGCCTTTCAGGTGGAAGCACAAGGGTGTGGTAAAAGATTCCAGGGCAGTGAGTTGCTAGGCTGCTAGCCAGTATGGGGTGTCACTAGAGAAGACCTCTGCCCAGAGAAGACTTTCCTGTGGCCAGAAACATCTAACATATGATACACTGGATCGTTCACTGCCACCCACCTGTGCTGTACTTGCCCATTTCTGGCTGACTTTGATTCACCTTGTTTTGACTGTATTTCCTCTTTACGGAATTCCTTCCACCAACTAAAACTCAAATGGCACTCCACTTCCATGCCCAGCTCAAATGGTTCTTCCTCCTAGAGAATCTCTCAGGCATAATTAGTTTCCCTCTTTCCTATTTCATTTAGCACTTCGAAGTGCTAAGCAGAATTTATGCCATCTGTCTAACTAAAATGTTTCTATTCATATTTCATCCTCAGGAACTGGTGAACAAGGCATAGGCCTGAATTCTCCATTCCTTAGGGCTTATCTTGGAAACTTCACCATAGAATCCATTCCATGTATAATGGTTAAAATTAAACTCAGCCTACAGGATGTAGGGAGGGAAAAAGTGACATTGACCACCCTCTATTCCAAACCCACCAAAAATATGATCCTCGGTTATCCCCATTTCTGAAGGTACAATGAAATAAGACATGTAATGAAGTCTGGCTGCCTCCTACAGTCCAACTTATCAGTAGCTCATAGACAAGTGAACTATTTTTTAGCCTTGGCAAGTGTTCAGTATTGCACAGCTAGGAAGAAAGCATAACAAAACATTTCCCAGTGCTATGAAGTGGCAAAACTTTGTTATATAATTACATGAAAACAAACTAATGTGATGGCACTGTTAAGTTATAATGATGTCAAAGTCAAAAAAACACAGTGTTTTGGCTTTGTATTTCACTGAATATTGGTCTCCATTTCATTGTAAAATAATCTTACTTTGAAGTTATCCTTTGATGCATGGGAACTTTTAAAAACAAGGGATTAGGGAAAGGAGTTCATCTCTGAATTATATATAGTTTTTAGAGATAAATATGCAAAGAACTGTATGTAACATCTGGGATGCCAAATCAATTCTAGTAACTGCATGAAGGTGGCAGCAACATAAAAAAATCATAAAGGATGTCTTCTTATTTGTCCAAGGTCTCTTTCAACGAGCTCTGCCAAGTCCAGGGACGTGGGCTAGCAGTGCAGATGACCTGGCACTAGAATGAGTGCAGGGCTTGCTATCAGAAGGTCTGCTTAAGGATCAGTAAGCACTAAGTAGGGCAGGCAAGACAGCTCAGCAGACCAGAGAGCCTGCTTAGGCAAGCACAGGAACTGTGATTCGATCCCCAGCACCATATGCTGTACCAGCCCTGCCCCCAGGGAGGGCTGAGCCAGCCATATGCTTTGTGTTGTCTGCACACTCAACATCTTCCTAAGGTTCCTTTCACAGTTTTGAGTTGAATCTAGGCCAGGTCATTAGCCTGCTGTTCAACATCTACAAAGTTACTGGAACTGACCCATCAACATTAGTGTCATTTGTTTAACTGTGCTGGTTCACATGCATGATCTGACCCGGTTTTCCCGTTGTGACTCGCTTCGCAAGTGTTGTACAGTGGCTGAGATCATGGAATTTGTCTGGCACTGTGCACTGTTTTCCTCTTATCAATGTTTAGTGTTAAGGGCATAACTTCTGGGACTGCTGTCTCCCTAGCAGTGTATCCTAACCTTCAACAATTTCATCTGCATTATTTTAAATTCAAGTGAAGATTCAACTGTTAAACTTCTTAGTGGAGTGGTTGGATGAGTGCTGATAGGTTTCCTATGAAGGATGGTCATTTGTGAAAATGGGGTAGGCATTCAGTATGGCTAGAGGAACACAGTAAATCCTGTCTCACCAGACTGACATATACTGACACATCTACAATGCAATATTTTTCAGATCCATTATGTTACTGAAACACAGAACAATAAGACTACAATATCTGAGGCCAAATTGCCTAAGTAGAATCCAGAACAAACTTGCATCCCAGTATTAAAGCTGCAGAAAAGAATGCTAAGAAGGAACACATCAGTAACCCTAGTTTATTTTTGATATCTTTTGGAATCTAGTGACCTAGTTGTTCCCAAGCACTGACCCTTTGAAGTATCCTCTTTTGATCTCATATGCTAAGCATGGCAGTGCAAGCTGAACCATTTTGGAATTCAGTTAGAAGAGCATGTTATGAAGTTGTCTCAATCTTCTGGCCATCTATTCCAGCATGAGGGGTAGTGATGGAAGGTGTAAACAACTTAAGTTGTTTCTAGCAAAAATATTTAAAGCAACAAAGAAAAATTGATTCAATAAAGTGTGAATAGTAAGATGATTATTTAGAAAAGTGTTTTACAATAATAGACATTTACTACAATTTAACGTTAAAAGTGGAGGTGGTAATGTGTCATGCAGTATCTTTGAACGTGTGAGGGCAAACACAGACAAAATGATGAAAGATAAAATGTGAATGGATCATTTCAGGGAGGACAGGTACTATTCTCTCCTTTACACTTCTCAAACTACTCACCATAAACTTTATTTTGAAATTACAAAAATTACTCCAGAAACACACCACTGAAGTGCTTCCCTCAGATCATCAGCCTCTGCCTCAGGTGAGGCAGCCTGGACCCTGGATCACCACCACCTTTCCTTCTTGTGGACAGTGAGAGTGAAAAAGAAAGTGAAAGCCACAGCATGTATGAGTTTCAGGAAGAAGGTGGAATGGTGAACAGCAGAGAACAGCCTCTTCTGAGATCTGGTCAAGAGGCTATAATACAGCAACACAAGGAAGAGAGAGAGAGGAAGTGAGTCGCTGAGAGCCCGAAAGGCTGGGAAGTGAGAACTGAAGCCTACAGGGAGAGAGGAGAGGGAGCTCAGTGCAGGAGGAGGAGATGGCGAGCGGCGAGGGCTGAGCCCTGACCTGTTGTGTGGGAGCAGGTGGTTGAACCTACAGATACACACTGACTACTGGAAGCCCCCAGAGGGATCCACAGAGAAATGCATCAGTGTGATGGAGCAGTGGATGCAGTGAAATGCAGTGGCTGGTGAATTATTTGGGTGCAGATATCACCCAGGGCAATTGGCCAGTAGTGGTTTTGGAGAGGGGCACATTGAGCTCCGAACTGAGCGCGACTGTGGGCTGAGTCCGTGTAGTGGCTACCAGAGTCAGGGTGCGGTGCAGCCAGGTTCCGAGAAGCAGGAGTTCAAGAAGCCAAGTTCAAGGAAGGGATCCAGATCAAGCTGGAAGGGTGTACGCAGAGTATTCTAGCTGAATAAACTTAATTCCAGCCTAAAGCCAGAAACCAGCCTGAACTTCAGGGGAACTGAAGAGACAGGAATGCTGGGGCTGTTCACTATCCTGTGATAAATGTGGGGCTGGCTTTCTGGGGACAGTCATCGTGGATCTGGGCTTTGTCTGCCTGCTAATTTGACCAGTGACAGCAGAGATATGCCCTGAAGAGGGCATTTTGTTCTTTTCTTTTCTGTTTTTTTTTTTTAAATCTTGTTTGCTCTTATTTTTATAATAGCATCAATGTTGTTTCCAGTATTTTTGTTGTTTTGTACATGTTTTTATTTCTTACTTCTCTATTTCTTTCTTGATTTCTTTTCCTTTGGCAGAACTGGGGATTGAACTCAGGCCCTTGCACTTGCCAGGGAAGTGCTTATTCCACTGAGCCATCTCCCCGGCCTTCTTTCCTGATTTCTTCAACAGTTTCCCCAAGTTTATGTGATCTTCTCTTGTCCTTTGCCCTTGCTTCTAGTTTCTTTCTTTCTTTTTTGTAGGGAAGGGTCTGAAGGATGTTCAGGGTCTCATTACTAGATTGGGCTCATGGTGATCTGTCTGTTTACAGCCTCCTAAGAGCTTGGATTACAGGCGCACCACCACACCCAGTCTCAATTGCCCTCTCAGTGATCCCCAGGGGTGCGGCCTGTACAGCAGGCCTGGGGATTGAACCACAGGCATCTGAGCCTGCTTGTAGGTGCTTTAATCTATTTAATCTATTATTCTATTTTTTTTTTCTCCTAACCCCTTTTACCTATTCTTTCCAGAGGGTAAAATCAGCATGAGGGCATATTAACTAGCCTACCAGATCTCTCCAGTGGTCTTTAAGGACATATTCACTATATATAGTTTTCTGGTTTGTTTTAGATTTTGTCATATAATCACAAAATAGTTCATGCAGTTCAGGTGGCAAATCAGCAGCAGGGTTTGTCATTCTCTAGGCTGTGTTTAATGCTATTGCTATCACTGATTGTACTACAGTAGACAAGGTGACATAATTGTTCTAATTAGTTGTTCTTCATAGTATGCCAAGTCTGAGATTGCCTAAGGGTCATAAATAGGACTATAGGCCAGTGCCGGAGAACCAGGGGCTGGGCCAAATAGGCAGTAACTTCTCATGTCTAATAAATTGAAGAGGTAGGATCTTGTAACAGACTCAAAACTCAAAAGCCAACTACACTGGAATATATCTCAGAGTAGCAGTCATATACTAATGAATTGAAATACTAGCAATAAAGCTACCTCTCATAACGAATTTACTAGCATCAATCCAAGAATTAAAATAAAAATTCCTTTTCTTTTCTTTCTTTCTTTCTTTCTTTCTTTCTTTCTTTCTTTCTTTCTTTCTTTCTTTCTTTCTTTCTTTCTTTCTTTCTTTCTTTCTT
>PVKA01005963.1:26981-87054 GCA_004027165.1 Ctenomys sociabilis | reverse complement strand
GACAATTAATTCACAAAGTGTAATTTACTAGGACGTATCCTAAGAATTTAGGAACAGCCAGTCAGGAGAAATCTGACCAAATTTAGTTAACAACTATTTACACATCCAAAATGAAACCTATCTAAACTTCCAAACTAGAAGCTTGAAAGTTAGTTATAGCCCCACTGGATGAAAGAGTGCTGGCTCACACCTGTCCTAACGGCTCTAACAGCTGGAAGCCCAAGCATAAGACCACCTCCCCGGCCTGTGACCAACCAGTCTGCAAGTATCTCAGTTCGTCCAACACCCAGGTACCAAATTTGTATACCATTAGACGCACAGAAAGACAAAGTGTTCATTAATTTAAAAAACAAGTAGTCATTAAATATTCTCTATCCCAGCTCATTATCCATTACTAAAACCTCAAATATGCAACCTGTATCACATAGTGACAGACAGTATTGTGTATTGTGTGTGTGTGTGTGTGTGTACAACAATGGGTACAAATGGCAATTAATAGTCCCTGCAAAACTTCAGTTTGAGACTATGGCTTCTATGGCTATTCTATTGGCATCTAAATACTATAGGTTCATGAATTCAGTAAAATAATTCAGCAAGTCTAGCAGTCCATAAAAATAATGGGTTATTCATAGAAGTTGTTGACTTGAGCCTCTCACAGCTCTGTATATTAATATGGCTTTATATTTTTTATTTTTATACTTTTCAGCTGGATGGTTAAGTCCAAGACAAAGAAAGACCTATATAATATCAACTGTAACTTTTACATCTGATAAGGTCAATCAAGAGCCCTCAGGGTTCATCCTGTAACTCTGTACCTCACTTTGTAAAACCTTTGTCAGTGTCAGCCATGTGGAGGAGTCACGGCCATTGCTTGACCAATTTGCTCTCTGTGAAAGCCTGACAGAATGTTGTCTCTCCATGCAACACTCCTTAGGCACACTGTACATCATCTATCACATTCCTCTGTGGCTCCATAATCTCCTTACTCAGAAAATTTGAGGCACAACTGAGTTACATGTTGTTACAATGCAGGTTCTCCTATGCCCTGAGCCTTCACTGATCTTGAAAGGCTAGGGCCAAAGTGTTGGCTTACCTTGAAGCCATTCCTTTTCTCCAATTTTTGATCTTCAAACTTAGGTTGTTAGCCATCCAGAAGTGAATTTGATTATTACTCTGCAACATATGCAGTTTAGTTTGCCTTCACTATCTGTCTAAATATCAGACATAGTAGGAATAACATGGAATGGGTATTTTCCATCAAGTATTGAGATAACAAACTCTAGGTCCTTACAGAATATAAGACAAAACAATTTAAAAAATAGGAATGAACACTTACATATATTTACACAGAAATTTGGAAATCTATCCATATACAGCATTGTAGCAGGACTGTCCTGTGACTTTTTTTCCTGTGACTTATTTTTCATTTGGGGGATTATGGAGCCACAGAGGAATGTGATCAATGATGCATAATGTCCCTAAAGAGAGTCACATGGAGAGAAAACTTTCTCTCAGGCTTTCATAGAAAGCAACTTGGTAAACCAATGGCTGTGACTCATTCACGTGGCAGACACTGACAAAGGATCTACAAAATGTGGTACAAGGTGAAAGGAAAAATCCTGAGGGGACTTGACTGACTTTATCAGATACAAAAGTTACATTTCCTGTTATATCAGTCTTGTTTTGTTTTGGTCTTCACCATCCACAGAAAAGTATAAAAACGAGGTATACAAAATAAAGCCATACTAATATGCTGAGCTGTAAAAGACTCTAATCAACTACTTCTGTGAATAACCTACTACTGTTGTGAACTGCTCGAATGTGTTGGAGGGTTTTGCTGACTTCAAGCACCTATAATATTTGTATGAAAATAGAATACCCATCTTTGACAGGACTAAGCAAAAAAGGGGATACGAAGGAAGGACCATTTTGTATTTGTATATGCAGAATAGTTAGGGTAGATATGCAGCTACTTTCACTTAATTCTATGAGAAGAAAGATTGGTAGTAATAGTGTTTGAACAGGATATCCTGTCTGCTTCTTGTACTATGGATAACCACTAGGAAGATAGCAATGTACAATGCATTAATTATTGAAACTGTCCTATTAATGAGCTTTGAAACTGTCTTACTGATATTTGTCTCTCAATAAAATAAAATTTATGAAAAATAAATATATCACATCTTTTTTATCCATTCCTGATGTGACGGTCATCTTAGCTGTTTCCAAGATTTGGATATCACAAATTGTGCTGCTATAAACATAGGTACACATATATCACTATGGTGTAATGTTTTCAGTTCCTCTGGAAAAATTCCCAGATTGAATAGGATTTCCTGTCCTACTCTTTTGAAGAGACTCCACACTGATCTCCACAATGGTTGTACCAGTCTACATTCCCACCAGCAGTGGAGAAGTGTTTTCTTTTCTCCACAGTCTCTCCAACATTTATTGTTGTTTGATTTGTTTATGACAACCATTCTTTCTGGTGTTAAATGCTATCTCAGTGTTGTTTTAGTTTGCATTTTCTGGTTATGCTTAATAGGTTTAGCGCCTATTGTGTGTTTCATGTTTTCATATTTTTAAGATAAAAATCATCATTAGCTTATCAATTTCATGTCTACAGTTTTTCATCTTCATATACTTTTATATAGTTTGTTTAGTACTCTTTAAATAGCTTGTTTTCATATCTTCCCTAAGTATGGATATAATGCTGTACAATAGTCTTTTCCTTCCTATCTAACTAAAATTGTGTATCCTTAGATTAGAACCTTTCCACATTTTCATTTTTAACTTCACACGAGAAAGGTATAACTACTTTGCTGTGTATGTTCAGCTGCTATGCTGTTCTACATTTTGTTAGCTAGCTTTTAGTCACTTTGACAAAAAGTGCTGAGAAAAGACATACAGTCCATTATTCCTTGCTTCCATTGCTGTGGACATTTGCTGAAGTGCCCCAGTGACCTAGTCTCTTCAATGGGCCACCACATCCTAAGTGACTTGCCAAAGATGCCATTGCAACAATACACTGATGAAGTTAAAGTCCTCATGATCCAATAATTTGTCTAAGCCCCACGTGTGAATATTGTATTTAGTAACAAACACTCAACATATGAGTTCTTGGGGATACTTCATGTTTAAATCATAATGTACATGTATATGAGATTATGTAATGTGTTTTTGTGTGTTTCGTATTTAACTCAAGACCATATTCTACAGCTTTATCCACATTGTCTCAAATGACAATTTCCTCCTTTTATATGACTTACAGTATTCTATCACATATACCTACAATATGTTAAAAGTCCTTTCACTTGTCATGGACACTTAAGCTCTTTCTTATTTTGCCTATTACAAATAAGGCTGAAATGAACTTTCGAAGTCAGATATCATTCTTCTTCCTTGTATACATACAAAGAAGTGAAATTGCTAGATTACACAATTTTTTTTTCTTGTTTGTTTTAGGAATATCTGGGGGCCGGAGAGATAGCTCAGTTGGATAAGTACTTTCTTGGCAAGCACAAGGGCCTGAGTACAATCCCAAGTTCTGCCAAAGAAAATAAATATAAGGAATATCCGTACTAGCTTCATAACGGGTGCTATTTCCTCAACAATAGAAAAATTTCAAAATTTATACAAAATTACAAAAGTTTCTAAATAGTTAAAATAATCTTCAGAAAAAGAGTGAAGAGAAGTTGGAAATATCATACTTTTTTTCAAAATATATGACAATGCCACAGTAATCAAAATAGCTTGGCACTTATAAGCAAAGAAACTTAGAGAATAAGATTGGCAGTCCAGAAATAAATACATGCATTTATAATTGCTTGTTTTTTTTTTTTTACTAAAATGGTAAATAAATACAATAGATAGTAGTTTCTTTAATGAATAGATATTGATAACGCTAGTGTTATAAGCTGAAGAAAGAAACTCCATGCTTAAGTTATATGATACACAAAATAGATTAAAAAGCTAAAACTGAAAAACTGCTAATCAATATGACAAAGACAACTTTTGGTTTTGTCAATGATTTTTTAATTATGACCACAAAGCAGACAGTAAAAGTAAACATATATTAGTAGGATTGCATCAAATAAAAACCTTCTGTATAGTAAAGAAAATGATCAACAAAAATCAATAGATTTGAAGGACACCCCATGAGTAGGGACAAATATTTGCAAGCTATGCATCTTCAAGGAAGTTAATATAAAAATGTAAGGAATTCAAACAACTGAAGAAAATGAGTAATCTTGTTTAAAATGATCCAAGGACCTAAACAGACATTTCTCAATGGAGGACATTCAAATTACCAACAAATACTTTAAAAAATTCTACACAATAAGCCTGTTGCAAACCATATTAAGACCATATTAAAGTATCAAATCACACCTGTTAAATGTCAATTATCAAAAAAAAAAAAAAACAAATAGTTTTGCAGCTGTGAAGAAAAGGAATATTTATACAGTTTTTGGTTGGTATCAGTACGATTATTATTACTCTAAAACAGCACATTTAAAATTTAGTAATCTAAGACAGGCACGAATACATGCTCTCTTTTTACTTAGACTACTTTGGTTAGCTAGATAAAAACGCAGAACTTTTCTAATCAACACAACAAAAGAGTCATTAAACACTCTTGTAAATATAGATACCGTTTTCTCTCCAGGGAAAGCTCCCTGAGACATTAAAACAGGCCTTCACATTGCTGATAAGGAAGCTGAATTCTACAGCACTTCTGTGTCTTTTTCATAGCAATAAGAAACAAATCTGTCTAGAACTGAAACCACAACTCCTAATTTGCTGCTCTTTGCACTGCTGCCACAGATGAGATGTCTTTATTTAAAAAAAAGTAGGATCATATTTCCTTAAGCACAGTACGCTGGAAATATTATATTTAATATTTTCCTCTTTTGTTGTGCCCTCTGCAACCCCTGCAAGTCTATGGAGCCCCTGCCCCCAAGCCCACCAAGCGAGGGAGAACTTCTGAGAATCTCCAGCCCCAATCCAACCCAGCCCAGCCTGGTAAGTGTGTGGGAGAAATTCTGGCTTCCCCGCAATGCCGGCGAGAGACCCCAAGAGCAAAACTCAGGAACCCATGTGAACGAGTCTCTCTGCAGCATACCCCCATGACCACTGAAACTTCCTAGAGCCCCTGCCCCAGAGTACGCTGAGTGAGTGAGAATTTTTGTGATTCGACTGGCCCCTGATCGAGCCCAGCACAGCCATGTGAGTGTGTGGGAGAGCTTCAGCACTCCTCAGTCCTTCTGGGTCAGGGACACAGCAGAGGGCCACCACAGGCTCACTCTTGTGCCAGAAGGGCTGCAGCAAAAAGGAGCTGAAAACAACAACTAGATCCAGTCCAGACATAACTAGATAAACTCAAACTTAATAGATCGGTACCCGAATCTCATTACGTGCTAAGGTTACTGCACGTAACTGCACCAAAGCTCTACGTCAAAGGTTAGAGGTCAGTGCTATTCAAAATGACAAATACAAGGAGCAAGGTGCAATCTCAGGCCTTGAGCCCACCCACGACAAGTGAAGAGGACACCAGCTCAGGTGAAATGAATGAATTAAGAGTTGGAAGCAAAGAAACAACAGCAGAAAGGTATAGAGGAACACAGACTGGAATTAACATCTGAAATAAAAAAAAAAAAGAAATTTCTAAATACATAGCATCTGAAATAAAGAATCCAATGCAGAAATGTATGGGGGAAATCAAATGCCCACCCAAAACAAGTCCAAAGAACATTAGTTCAGTTGAAATGTATGAATTAACAGCGTTGCAAGCAAAGAAACAATAGCAGAAAGGTAAAGAGAAACTCAGAGGAGAAATAATTTCTCAAATGAAAAAGGAAATCTTTGAAATCATAGCATCTGAAGTGATGAATCAAATGCAGAAATATATGGTGGAAACCCAACTCGGAAAAAACTCTGCAGTAAAAGAATGAATAGCTATGTGTAAAGAAGAGATTGATAAAAAAAAATAGAGGAGATTAGAAATATGATGGATTCATTGAATGGGCAATACAGAAGAGAAATAGATCACATGAAGCAGATTCAAAGAGATATAGAAGAACTTAAAATTTCAATCACGAGTCCACAAAACAATTTGAGTGAAAGTGAAGACAGAGTTTCATATCTTGAAGACGATGTTGCAGCTAGTGAAAAGGTGAGAAAGGATCTCTTAAAATCAACTAGGATGCAAGAAAAAAATAGTCCATCATCTTCAAGATGATGCAAAGATGAACAGTGTGAGACTAACAGGCATCAATGAGAAAGAAGGAGTCAATACAAATGACATAAAAAAGAATATGGGCAGAAGCAATGGCAGAAAACCTTCCAAATATGAGGAAACAATATGACATTCAGGTAACTGCAGTACATAGAATGCCAAATAACTTCAACCCAACTACAAACACACTGAGACATATAATAGTCAAGATCCCAGAAATTCAATGCAAGAATAATAAGCTGAAAGCTGCTAGAGAAAAGAAGCACATCACATCAAAGGAAAACATATCAGAATTACAACCGATTTCTTTACACAATCCATAAAGGCAAGGAAAGCATGGAGCAGGGTACTTCAAGTCCTCTATGAAAACAAATTCCAGCCCAGACTACTATATCCTGCAAAATCTCAAGTTTGATGGAGAAGCGAAATACTTCTATGACAAAGAACAACTAAAGAATTTCATGATGACAAAGCCAACTATACACAGGCTAAGGAAAGATGAACCAGAGATAAACCACAATTACCAGAACTTCATCTTTTCCAACAAGAAAAGAATGAACCCACTAAATAAGGCAAAGAAATTAAACACAGGACAAAAAGGAGTAAATGATAGCAGGTAAATATGACAATCACAATTACATTTCAATTATAACCATCATTGTAAATGGACTCAATTTACCAATTAAGAGAAATAGACTGGTAGAATGGATTAGGAAAAAAAAATCCCACAATATGCACCATACAAGAAACACTTAAGTGAAAAAGACATTCATAGGCTTAAAGTCAAAGGAGGGAAACAATGCTACATATCCCAGCACCTCAGAAAAAAGCAGAAGTAGCAATTCTGTTCTCAGAAAGTCTCTACTTCAAACCAAGAAGGGTAAAACGACACAAAGAGTATTGGTTAGGGGAACAATTCAAGAGGAAGAGGTAACCCTCACAAATATCTATGCACCAAACACAGGAGCACCCAACTATATAAGACAAATCTTAATGGACATGAAAAATCTAATATCCAAGAACACAGTCTTAAAAGGAGAACTTAACACCCCCTTATCTCAAAAACAGGTCAACCATGCAAAAATTAGCAAGGAAGTAGCAGAACTGAACCAGAGCTTGGAACAAATACACTTGGTGGACATATGCAGTGTGTTTTCCACCCAACCACAACTGAATACACATTTTTTTTCAGCTGCACATGGTCATTTTCTAAAATAGACCACATACTAGTATATAGGTCATGAAGAAAATATATATTAAGAAAACAGAAATTATCATATGCATATTATCTCAGCACGGTGCAATGAAACTGGAAATACATAACAAAAGAAACCAGAAAAACTCACTAAATTCATGGAAATTAAACAACACCTTACTCAGGATTCAATGGGTCAGAGATGAAATTAAACAAGAAACTCTACAACTAAATGAAAATTCAACCACAACTTATCTGAATTTATGGGATGCGATGAAAGCAGTTCTCAGAGGAAAAATCATAGATATGAATTCAAACACTAGGAAAACAAAAAGGGGAAAAATAAACACTCTAGTACTGCACCTCTGATGTCTAGAAAAGGAACAGCAAACCAAACCAAGAGCACAAATATGGGAAGAAATTTTGAAGATTAGAGCAGAAATTAATTCAATTGAAAGGAAGAAAACAGTTCAAAGAATCAACACATGGAAAAGTTGGTTGTTTGAAAGACTAACTAAAATCGATAAGCCCCTTGCTAACCTAATCAAAAAGATGAAAGAAAAATTTCAAATACAAGCAATAAGGAAAGAAAAGGGTAAAATTACCACAGCCCCAGGGGAAAATCTGAAGATTATCCATAGTTACTTTTAGAATCTTTATGCTCACAGAATAGAAGACACAGAAGAAATGGACAGATTCCTCGAAAGTTATAAATTACCAAAACTGAATCAAGAAGATACAACAACTATCGATAACCCAATAACAGTCAAAGAAATACGTAAAGAAAAGCCTACCGACAAAGAAAAATCCAGATCCTGATGGATTAACAGCTGAATTCTACAAGAAATTTATAAAAGACATAATTCCTACACTTCTCGAACTCTTCAATGAAATTGAAAAGGAAGCAGTCCTCCCAAAATCATTTCTGGAGGCAAGCATTATACTGATTGAAAAATCAGGGAAGACACAACTAAAAAAGAGAACTACAGGCCAATCTTTCTCATGAACATAGATGCAAAAATCCTAGCAAATAGAATACAGCAAATCATCAAGAAGATCATACACCATGATCAGGTAGGATTCATCCCAGGGATTCAAGGATATTTCAAATTTTGAAAATCTATACATGTAATATACTATGTTAATAGACTGAAATCTAAAAACCACATGATCATCTCAATTGATGCAGAAAAAGCTTTTGACAAAGTCCAGCATTCATTCATGTTCAAGGTCCTACAGAAAATTGGAATGGAAGGCCTCTACCTCAATTTGATAAAAGCTATCTATGACAACCCAAGGATAATATAATCCTAAATGGGGAAAAGCTGAAATCTTTAACTCTTAGATCTTGTACAAGACAAGGATGTCCTTTATCACCCCTACTATTCAATATAGTTTTGAAATCATTAGCAACAGGCATCAGACAACAGGCAGAAATGAAAGGTATAAAAATAGGTAAAGAAGAAGTTAAATTATCACTATTTGCAGATGACATGACACTTTACTTGGAAGACCCAGAAAACGCCACTAGAGTGAAGAATATACTAGAATTGATACACAAATTCAGTAACTTAGCAGGATACAAAGTCAATACTCAAAAGTCAATAGCAATCCTCTACACAGGTAACAAACACGCTGAGAGGGAAACTATAGAAACAATACCTTTTACAGTAGAACAGCAGAAAATGAAATACCTTGGAATTCACTTAACCAAGGAAGTTACAGATCTTTTTACAAAAAATTACAGTACACTAAGAAAAGAGATCATAGAGGATTTCAGAAAATGAAAAGATATTCCATCCTTCTGGATAGGAAGATCCAACATCGTGAAGATGATCATACTCCCAAAATTGTTGAACAGATTTAATGCAATCTCTATCAAACTGACAGCAACATACCTCCCAGACATAGAGAAATTATTCCTAAAATTTATTTGGAACCACAAAAGACCTAGAATAGCAAAGGCAGTCCTGGCCAACAAAGAAAAGACAGGAGGCATTACAATTCCTGACTTGAAATTATACTACAAAGCTACCGTGATAAAATCAAAATGGTATTGACAACAAAATAGACCTGAGCATCAAAGGAATAGATTAGAAGATGCAGAGGCCTCTATGAACACACTCAGTCACCTCATCTTCGACAAAGGGGTCAAACATGCTCACTGGAAGAAAGACAGCCTCTTTAACAAATTCTGATGGAAAAACTGGCTCTCTACATGCAGAAAACTAAAACTTGACCCAGGTTTATCACCGTGCATTAAGCTAATGTCAAAATGGATTAAAGATCTAAACATTAAAACAGAAACACTCAATCTCCTGGAAGAGAAGGTAAGAGGACCTCTTGAAGACATAGGGGTAGGCAAAGAGTTCATGAACAAACATGTTTTTGCATGGAAAACACTTGAAAGAATTAACAACTGGGACCAACTCTTATTTAGAAATTTTTTCACATCAAAAGAAATTACCAACAAAGGGAAGAAAAACAACCCACAAATTTCAAAAAACTCTTAACTACTAAGTAACAAGACAAAGGTCTGCTCTCTGTAATTTATAGAGAAATAAAATACATTAGGGCCTTCACATTGAAAGACCCAATCCAGAAATGGGCATCTGAGATGAATATACACTTCTCATAGGATGAATAAATATGTGAAAAGACGCTCCACATCACTAGTCATCCATGAAATGCAAGTTAAAACAGCACTGAGATACCATCTCACTCCAGAAAGGATGGCTATCATAAATATATAAACCAACAACAAATGTTTGAGAGGATGTGGGGAAAAGGGAACACTGCTCCACTGCTGGTGGGAATGTAGACTTGTGCAACCAGTGTGGAGATTAGTGTGCAGATTCCTCAAAAAACTAGGACTGGAAATCTCATTCAAGCCAGCTATACCCCTACCTGGAATTTTCTCACAAGATCTGAAAACATTATGTCATAGTGATATATGTGTACCGATATTTATAGCAGCACACATTGTGATAGTCAAATCTTGGAAACAACTAAGATGCCTGTAACATTAGGAATGGCTGAAAAAGATGTAGTATTTTTATTAAATGGAGTATTACAAAGCTATAAAGAATGATGAACTTGAAGTACTCATATTTGAGTGAATACCACTCAAACATATACTCATAAGTGAAAAAACCCCACATGTGCTAATAAAGTATAGTCTCCCTAGTAAAAGAAATCAAAAGGAGAAACACAAATAGAATGGTATAACAATAAGTAAAAGGAATTTTTGTAGACAGTTAAGGTAAAATGAACTGCATATGTTGCAGGATAATAACAGCTTCTTTTCTGAATGGTTAACAACCTAAGTTTGCAGATCAAAAATTGGAGAAATGGGCGGACTGCAAGGCCAGCCAATATTTTTCCCTAGCCTTTGAAGGTTGGAAGACTCAGGACATAGGAGAACCTGTACTGTAGCATCAGGGAACTCAGTTGTGCCTCAAATTTTCAGATCAAGGTGATTATGGAGTCATAGAGGAATGTGATCAATGACCCATAGTGTGCCTAAGGAGAGTCACATGGAAAAAAAACTTTCTTTGTCTTTCACAGAGAGCAAATTTGTCAAGCAGTGACCATGACTCATCCACATGGCTGACACTGACAAAGAATCTATGAAGTGAGGTACAGGGTTACAGCATAAACCTTGAGGGGACTTGACTGAACTCATGGATAGAAAATTTACACTTGTTGTTATATAGGTCTTGCTTTATCTCAGTCTTAACCATCCAGCAGAAAAGTATAAAAATGAGGTATATAAAATAAAGTTATTGTAATATGCTGAGCTGTAAATAGCTCTAGTCAACAACTTCTTTAGATAACCCACTACTATTGTGGACTGCTGGACTGTGTTCTATTGTTTTGCTGAATTCAATCACCTATAATGATTGAATGCCAATAGAATACCCATCTCTGCAGGACTAAACAACAAAAAAAGGGGATACAAAGGAAGAACCATTCTGTAGTTGTATATACAATACAGTTAGGATAAATATGTAGTACTTTCATGTAATTCTTTGAGAGGAAAAATTTGCACTAATAGTGTTTGGACAGGATATCCTGTCTGCTTCTTGTACTATGGATAACCGCTAGGAAGATAACAATGTAAAAAGTATTAATTATTAAAATTGAACTATAATTCAACTTTTAAAAAAAGATAGGTATACAACTAAATTCTCTTCAATGAATAGAGTCATTTGCTCTAATAGTGTTTGTAAATATATCATTGTCTGCATCTTGTAGAACAATTATCCACCACAAAAACAATATGCAATGTATTAATTATTTAATCTGTTCTACTAATTTGCCTTGAAACTCTCTCATTGCTATTTGTTCTTCAATAAAATTATGGAAAATAAAATTTTTTTTGAGGAACAATCACTCTACATAATGTAACTAAGAGATTGTTGAAGGGCTAGGAATTTGGTCAGAAAAGGAAAAGAGGCTTAGGGCCTCTGGGAAGTATAGAATGAGGACCCAAACAAATGACCAGTTCCTTGGTGGGAGGTTCATCAAGAAGACCTGGAAAAGAGCTTGGTGGATAAATACACTGATTTTACTATTTTTCTGCTTGAAAAACTAAATTGGCAAACAAAGAAAATTAATTCATGTCAAATACACAGATAAAGAGATACAAGATAGTAACAATGAATCTGAAAGGTAGAATGCCAAAAGCTCACTGGGCTTGTGAGAAGAAATCAGAAACCTGCTCTGCAGATCAGCTGAAGACCTAATACATGCATGTCCATGTGACCCCTTCTCCAGGAGACTTGGGGAGTAGAAAGTCCTAAAATTGAGGCTATAGGTAGAGTCATCTACAAAATGAGTAGAGACTAAAATCTTTTTCTCAAAGAACATCTTCATTTTTTTCTGTCTTTCTTTTGCAAACCGATGGTGACCTTTCCTCCAGTACAGAATAACTAGGTGATTTGCTCTTCAAAGAATTGTGAGGAGAGATTCTATGCTTACATAGAGCTGAGGAAAAAGATTATGTTCTTAAAGAATTATATGTGAGCATACAACTGTACATCTGGGTTCAACTTTTCAGTACATGGTGTTGAAATTTGATTCATTAGTTTAGGAGAAGCAATAGAAGGTGTGATTTTTCCTTATAAAATAATGACAGAGGAAACATAGAAAATGTTTGTGGACTGCATCTGATTCATTCAATTCAGAAATCTATTTTGTGAAGATCTGCCTATTTAACAGGATAATAGAAATAAATAAGGACTATATAAAGCATGCAATAAAATAAAAGGAATCAGAAGAGACATAATGAGACAGAATATAAAAATCTTTTCCCTATGTAAAGGAAGATATTTCTAATTATTACAAAAAGAAATGTAAGAAGAGCTGCTGTGTATTAATGGTAATGATAGTTATTAAAGCAAATTAATGGTGATAATGTAATCAAAACGAGTCACTTTGGAACATAGTTTGGAGATATCTGCTGAATTCAAATATGAAACTACTCTGTGACTCAGCAAATCCTCTCCCAGCAGCATACAGAAGTGTAAATGCAAGGCCCTTGTCGAGGTCAACGGTCAGCATGAATGCGGCTCAGCAGGAGCAATTTCATACTGCCAGTACAGTTACATTAGAAGTGTGCAAAATCTGGAAAGACAATTGGACATTCTCACTGGAAGTTACATATTCTCATACCATGCAAATCAGTAATCATTGTGCACCTATTTAAAAACCTTATGTAAATAGTTACATATGTCTACCAGGTGATAAGAATAAAAGCTGTATGGCAGTCTTGTTCATAAGAGGAAGAGAGAAAAATATTTTGTACCAATCGACAAAAAAATCATAAACTATTTACATTCGCTATACGAAATCTTCTTCGCCAATCAAAGCGAATACATGATGGGGCTGGGGAGATAGCTGAGTAGGATAAGTGCTTGCCTGGCAAGCGCAAGGGCCTGAGTTCAATCCCCAGTTCTCCTCACCCCCAGAAAAAGTGAATACATCAAAATTGTATGTAGCAATGTAACGCTGAGATAAAAAAATGCATCTCAGAAGACTGTATACAATGCAATAACAATTTTATACAGTTTAGAAAAATAATATTGTGAAAATATTGTGCATGAGTAACAGTGTGTGAAATTTGCTTTTTGAAAAGCAAGATTACAAATTCCACTGTAACACAAAAGTGAAGACAAGGGCCAGGGAGATGGCTCAGTGGAATAAGCACTTCCCTGGCAAGTGCAAGGGCCTGAGTTTAATCCTTGGTTCCAAAAAGAAAAGTGGAAACAGTGAGCCTCTTCCTTGGACAGACACAGAAAAGAACAATAAAGAAGCCCATGACAATAATATGTCACATGATGTCAATATGTAGGCCAAGTTCATGGGCATTTATTTAATTATTTTATTTATAAATAAATGTATGTTTATAAATAATAATATCTAATTTGTAAAGTATAGCCTGGCTAAAATTAATATATGCTACAAATAAAAAACAAAGATTTGCATGGTAGAATATGTCACCTTGAATGACATGGAAAGATCACAAATACAAAAAGAAATTTCCAGAATGTTTTAGTTAAATTATATTTTGAGACCAAAGATAAAAATACTACTATTTATTTATTTATTTTTTGGTGGAACCGGGGATTGAACTCAGGCCCTTGTGCTTGCCAGTGAAGCACTTATTCCACTGAGCCATCTCCCCAGCCCCCAAAATACTACTTTTTAAAATCTATGAACTTTCTCCTAAAGTGTACACAAAAAGTACTAAAAGTAGATGGATCAAGTATGAAGATTATTCATTTAGGCAGGTGGCTTGTGGATTCAAGTGTCATAGTTTTTATTCGATTATCTCTTTATATATTCTATTATGTCTTTAAACTGCAGAAAAGAATTCTAGGAAGGATCATCAAGAGATAGATGTTCTCAGGTTGTCTCAGGAGGGAGGCAGAAGAAGACAGCAATAGAGAAAAATTAAGTATTATGATGCTCAGGAAAGGGCAAAAGTAAAAGTCCCAAGACATTCAACTTGAAAAAGATAAAGGGAAAAAGGAGAGAGAGTGAGAAAAATAAAGTCCTTTAGTTAAGGCAAAAGTAACAGGACACCAAAAACACTGTACTAAGGAAAAAGCCTAATTGTTCTGGTATCTGAAGTAGAGTGCCAAGACCTTTCTCATTGGTTTGTAGGTCCAGCAACATTTTTCCACTGCCTTTAATAATAAACTCTGTGCTACACTGTTTAGTTTTATTTTCTATACTGAATACTTTTCTTACTAAATGGCTGTTTTATTTTGAAAACACAATAACTATAATTCAACTATGCTTGCTTTCATAGAAATCTTTGGGTGTACAATCATGCATTGGTGTTTACTTCTATTTTTTTTTTTTTTTTTCTGGCAGAACTGGGGATTGAACTCAGACACTTGTGCTTGCCAGGGAAATGCTTATTCTACTGAGCCATCTCCCCAGGCCCGGTGTTTACTTCTATTTAGATAACCTAAAATAGAGTGAGCACAACATCATCAGCATCATCAGCATCTATCCCCTTCCTAGAGCATTTGAAAGTTGTCAATAATTGTCTCAGAACTATATTGATGGCTTGTGATAATTTTGCCAAATATTTTTAATTTGTTTGTATTACTGAAAATTTCAATCTACAATTAATATTCAGACAAAATGATATTTCTGTTTTATTTTCACTATTCTATATGAAAATATATTCAGGCTAGGCAAATTTCATTTGCTTGCGTGACAAGTTCTCTCATTTCTGGGGACAGTTGACTGTACTGTTGCCTGCGCGAATTCATTATCATCCTATTTGGCCTTTGGTGAAACCTTCAAGGATGGCCAAGTGAAAGGCTTTTTACTCTCAAGAGGGAAGAAAGACGAGTTTTTCTCAGAATAGCCCTGACTGACTCCTGAAATGAGGTGAAGCAGAGCTGACACAAATATATCATAGGAAAATACGTCACAGGGAAACGGGATCCTAGGTGACTGGCCGTAGGCTGGCTGTGTGGCTGTGGCCAAGTGTGTGGAGCAGGAGGATGAGTTATGGAGCAGGCGTTTCCTAGAATGCAGGAGTGAACAGGCCTCAGGTGTGCACAAGTCCCAGGAGAATGCTTTTGGGCTCAAAACAGCATAACAAGAGAATGGGGCTACTACAGAAATCAATTGGCCAAGCCCATCTTAGTCTTTTATGCTTCAATAAGGAGTTTCCTCATGCCCATTTCTTTCTCATTCCAACAAGAGTGAATTTTCAGAGCTCTCAATCTAATTGTGGACAGTCCTTTTCTGGTTACTCCTGTCGCTATTGCCACACTTTGATTCTATTCCCCCCAAAAGGAGGATGATCAGGGCTATTGTTGAGTTTATTGATTTTGCATTCCCCCTGTATCAGGGATCCCAGTGTAGAGTAGGTTCCCAAATATATTTTAATGTAAGTTTTGAATTGAAATTAAGATTTAAGAAGAAAGACTTAGACATGGCCATACCATAGCAGTGAGCTAATGGAAGGCATTTCATGTTGTAAGCCAGGGATATATTAAGGCCAGATGTTTTTAACCTAAAATAAAATTGTGGCTATGCAAACAGGAAAGTATTTCCATCAAACACTTATACACATCGTGGTATGTAGTTGATTTGGGGAGACCATAAATTCAATATTCTCTTTCTGAAGTGTAACTAACTTTTATAGGTAATATGGAAAAAAAAAAACTTCACTGATGCATATAAGATTCATTAATATGGAATAGCCAACCCAAAGCCCTCAATCTGAGACACAAAATAGGCTCCTTGATGGCTGGTGCTAGAGCTCAGTGGAGTAAGTACCTGCTTTGGCAAATACAGGTACTAGGGTTCACTCCCTGGTTCCACATGCCATGCCGGCACCACCCCTGGGTGCCCTGAGCTACCCACTGAGACTGGGCTTGGTGGCACAGATCTGTAATTCCTGTGCTGGGGAGGCTGAAAACGGGAGAATCACTATAAGTCTGAGCTGCGTACTGAGACCCTGTTTCAAGCACATAAAATGAAAACAAATAAATAATAAAATTAAAAATTAATTTAAAAATGTTTCTTTGGTTTATCAATGTGAAAATTGATAGAAAAGAAAGACAGGTGCTGATCGGTGTGAGCAGGGCTTCTATAGTAAGAAAGAAATGAAATTTTCTGATTTTGGAGGACAGGATAATTAGAATGGAGTAGCAGACATGCCTGTTATGTAGAAAAACCTTTATTTTTTCTTCAGGACTACTAGAGATACCACCCTGGGCTGAAAAAAACCAAACAGCAACAGCAGTAGCAGCAACAATAGCAACAACAAAAACCAAAATCAGTGCAGACTTTGTCAGTAGACATATCCTCTAGGAGCTGGGGAAATTTGCCTCCACCCTGGGGGCAAAGAAAGACAGCAAAAACTTGTCATAAATTAAAAACTTAAACATCGAGGATTTGGTTCACTGGAAAGGTTGTAGATGAAATCCATGGTACCTTAAAAAAAAACAGTAAAATCAGCATGTAGTGATTGGAAAAGTTATTATCATTGTCTAAATTATTTTATGTATTCCATTTGAAAAGATCTAAGTATAATAACTAAATTTACAACCGCAAAAACCACTTTGAATTATTTCATAATACTTTTATTTTATTATTTTGTCTCATGAAACATCTACTAATAAAGATACTTATAAAAGGTTTTTCAAATGCATTAATCATTAAAATATTACTGTTTATTAAAATTTTACTACTCATTCATAGATCACGGTACATTGAAATGCTTTCCTATAAAAATAATTCTTGAAAATAATTTGGCATATATCTGTAATTTGGGGAAAATGTGTACAGTTTGCAACAAAAGAAGCCAGATGATCAAAGAACATTAAATTAAACTACAGGGGGCTGGGGAGAGATAGCTCAGTAGAATAAGCGCTTGCTTGGCAAGCACAAGGGCCTGAATTCAATCCCCAGTTCTGCCAAAAAAAATAAAAATAAAAATAAATTAAACTACAGGTGTTCGGAAAACTACTTATTCATACTATGATATTGATTGTGAGGCATGTGCTTCATAAAAGTGATTCCTGAAATCAGTAAGAAGGAAGACATCTGTGGAGGCTAGGTGTGTTGGCCCATACTTGTTATCTCTCAGGAGGCTGAGGCAGGAGAATTGCCTTGAGTTCAAAGTTGCACTGGGTTGCATGGTAAGTTCAAGTCCAGCCTGAACTACATAACAATATCTTCTGTCAAAATCAAAAACCAAGAAACAGAAGAGATATCTGTGGTACAGAAACTTAATCTATATGAAAACAAGAAAAAGAAAAAAAAAATCTCTTATTCTTAACAAAAATTTCAACCAAATTTAGTAAGAAAGAAAAATGAAGTCAAATCCTAACCTGAAGATAGAAGCCAGAAATGGGGATGAGTGAAACAGAAAGAGATAACAGATTTAGCTGCAAACAGAGACAGTAAAAAAAGACTTCAGAGATGGGCCAGAAGAAGTTAAGGAAAAAAAAGGTTCATTTTAATGTTTCTTCTAAATTCCTGTTCTTAAGATTAAGGTGTCAGGTAAATACTGCACTAATGTATTCAGGTAGCTAGATTTACGATTCTCTATTTATGATTCTCAGGGTCCCTTTCTGATGGAAGCAGTTGACTTCCCCAACCTCTGATGACCTGTCTTTTTCAGCAGTCTCCACACTGAGCCTCTCCTGTGTTGTCCCTGGTGGGGCTCCCCTTTCAGTCAGAGCCTTTTGATACCTTTTGACATGGGGGCCTGCCCATTAGCTCAGTTGTATAAGTGACTTCTTAAGCAAAATAATCAGGATGCTGTGGTTCTATGTCCAGACCCTCTAGCCATACCAGACTTGCCCTGAAGGCCTTCTGAGCCATCCAAAAACAAAACAAAACAAAACAAAAAAAAACCTTTCTGAATAGTAGTGACAGAGGTAAAGCTGAGACCACATTTAGTGTTCAGGAATAGTGAGAGATAAGTTCATTCATGTTATTTCTACCCATGGAAATATTGGCATCCTTTGTTGCCACATTTATATTAATGGCTGACCTGAGTCATGGTTTATGATAATAAATTATCCCAAATTAAACAGAAAATAGTATTGATCAATTTTAAGAGTAGATCTTTAAACTTACACATATTCAGAAGCTCGGTAATTATCTTTCTTATTGTCTGATTTTTACCTTTATTATCTACATCAGAAGTGGATATACATGTGCAAATCAGTGAGTGGTTGTTGAATATTTTAGACGCAGAACTCTAAGTAAACAGTTTGAATATTTGATTTTCAACTAAATCATAATAGGAAATCATAATTTGAAATTTTGGTGTTTTATGTTAGTCTTTACTTTTATCACTGTTCTGAATTCTTACAAAAATTCAGATGACTCTTTAATATCATGCTGTTTTATTACTTTATTAGAAAAATTTTTATCCAATGTACTTTCAATTTTCAAGTGACCTGTTTAGATTATTCTCCACATAAATTCCTAGAGACAATATGCATGTAAGATTCTGTGGAGATATATAGCTTCCAGGTACTGTGCATAATGAATAGATACATCATAAATTCATAAGTTATGGCATATGTATTTACATAAGTCATATTTTACTTTATCTTGTGATAACACTGCTGTTTTATAGGGTATTCTATCTCTACACATAATTTTAATGTTTTATTTCTTGGAGAAACATATGCATATATTTTCACAAGACTGAATTTGCAGACTGCTAATAACGACAGACTTTCATTTTCTATATTTTGGGAGTATGAAATATAGATTTTAAAAGATCAAAAAGTATTTTTCTATGGCTTAAAAATATTTTTCTAAGCATGAATCCACTATAGAAATCCACAAAATGCAGACAGGAGAAAGTGCCTTCTGACAGAGGTCCCCCGGCTCAGAAACGATTGTCTGCATGATAGAATAATGCAGGAATTTAATCTAGCTTAAAGAAAAGCTTGCAAACAACTAATACTACCAGAGCAAAAACTGTCCTGTCAGGAATGAACTCATTATGTGAGATTTTTATGTCCAGAAAGGTAATACTACTCCTCCTACAAGTGAATTTCATCAAAGACTTGGCCATTATTATTCACCAGGTACTAACAGAATATTAATTTTCTGTTTGATATGAAAATTCACCACATGTCTGTGAATAATATTAAAGAAGTCCTTTATGACCTTTTTACTAAAGTGAGATACTTATCTAAGTGATTCCAGTTGAGATTCTCTTTATGGAAGGTCTTGTGTAAGAATTATAAACAACTGTAATCTCAGCATTGGAAGGGACATTTATAATATTATTTCTCATATATTAGGTAGCAAAATTAATGTGATATTTAAAAGGAACATCTATTGATTCAACTAGGTTTTTCTGCTCAGTTTTAAAATCATAAGTGGCTCTCAAGCTTTTCCACCTGCTGATTTCCAGTTCAACTGACATTTTAACTGATAATCAGTTCCCAGGTCTTTCCTTTGATGGTATTTATGTAATGGAAATCAACATAAAGCAACTTAAAAACAGCTTAAGAAAAGCAGTGGGTCTTAATGATAATTTACATGGCAAATAAAATTCCCACTTAAAGGGTATTGCTATCTGGGCGAGATGCTTACTTGCAATTAAACAAAGGCTTATCTTCTATTTTCTTCTTAGAGGCAAAGGTGGAGAAAACCATGTTGCTTGGTCACACGGTTATATCACATTGAGTCAGAAAAAAAAAAAAAAAAACATTTCAAGAAGAATTAGCAAAGAGTCTGTCTTACATAGACCATTTCCTTAAAAAAGGCTTACTTCCAAGACATAATGAAGGCCAACTGTTCCTCCTATTGCCTACTGTGCACACGGCATTTTTCTCCCATAAGTACCAATGCATAGCTCCTGGAAGATAGAGTTGACTCTCTCTTTGCTTCCTGCTTCTTTTATGTGACTTAAGATGATCGTCAGCTCTTCTCGGCTTGTACTGTGAGATTTTCACACTTTTGTCATGTAAGTGGTGCCTCCTTTAGGGTGCTTTCATTTGATGTTTTTTGACTTCATAATAGTGAGAAAGGCATGCAGATCAGTATTTCAGTTTTGAAATTCGATGTTCTATGACACGGTCTTTTGATGTTAGGTAACTGATTCCACTCAGCCCCATACTAGTGAGGAAAAACGTCCCATATTCTCCTATCATTTGCTGCTAAGCAGTGACAATTAGTAAGGTCATATGAGATATTCATATGGCAATGCAGCATAATCCCATTGTAAGTTAAGAAGCACCTGTACAATTTTATATCATTCAACTATTAAGCTTTTCCACTTTCTCCACTTTTTACAAGTGCCACTACTTTCTCTTCCTTCCAATCTCATAAATGGCTTTTCTTGTTTTTGAACCTGGCCTGTCATAGAATCATTCTTAGCAAAGAGAGTTTTCTAGGCAGACACCACCAGTTGATGTGAATTCCTTCTCAAGAACTTTCAGCCCCACTTATACCTTCTTAATTAGCTTCCACTCAAATTCTGAAGCCTTTTCATTTCCATCTCTTGTTATTATCTTTAAGAAATCCAATTTTTATTATGACTCTTCTGTAGTGCCTACATATAGTCTTCTATTTAAATTATTTTAGCTACATAGATTTTAATTTAGTGATACTATTATTTTCATTTGAACGGATACAATTAATATCTTATCAAGAGTATAAAACATTGCTTTTAGGAACTAACTCTGAAACATCTATGTTATACCTTCTAGGCTTTTGTGGTAATGGATACTATCTTCATGGAAATTGTACCTTCTACTTTCATTATGACTTTTAATACTCCTCTTTTCATATTTTCCATTTTAATCACCTCTTTGGCCAGTCTCACAGTACAGTTGGCACCCATAGGAATCTTCAGATCTCTTTCTAACATTGTACCATGCCCGTTTGTCAATTCCAACTATGCGGCAATGCTTACTTGGGGACTTACAAGAGTGTATCACATAGTTCCAGCGGTTGTGTACCCTACAAATTTCAGGTGTTCAACATCTGCTATTTGCAATCTTCCTGTTTTCTTTAGCATCAATTTGCAATCCTGCATCTCCTCCTAAATTTCTTTTTTTTTTTTTTTTTGGTAGAGCCAGTGATTGAACTTAGGCCCTTGTGCTTGCCAGGGAAGCGCCTATTCCACTGAACCATCTCTCCAGTCCCCTAAATTCCTTTTATAAAATTCCGCTTCCCTATGTCAGTCTTCTCTCCTGTGGTGATGGGGAATTAAACTACTAAGGAAGCAATGCTGGAAAGAAGACAGAGAAGTGCGAAGCAGCCAACCAGCCAGTGTTCTAGGGAAGGAGCACTGCAGTTCCAGTGCAGAAGAGTTTTAAACTTTTGATTTTCAGCAGATACTTTAGTATTATCATACATGTCCAGGAGATAAAGAGAGGAATAGAGTTCAGAGGAGAATGTAAAACTAACTTCAGTAAAGCCAAATTATAAAACTTGTCAGCACTTGTCTAGTAATGGTTAAAATTACCTGTGGCCAGTAAATAGCTGTTTTTTTGTTCTCTTCCAAGTTGAAAACAGTGATTAAAGTACAGATATCTGGCCTATTCTTCACATGAGGAGCAAAAACTGACTCAAAGCAGATGAACATGTAGGAAATTAATATATAAATGCTTGAAAAGTTTTACTTTGTGGGCTGTGAGATAGCTCAGCAGACAAAGTGCCTGCTTTGGCAAGCCTAGGGACCAGAGTTTGATCCTGATCCTTATCAGGGTGCATTGAGCTGTGCACTGAGTCCAGGCATGGAGGCACATGACTGTAATTCCAGTGCTGGGGAGGCTGAAAACAGGAGGATCACTACAAGTCTGATCTGAGTAGTGAGACCTTGTACCAAATACACAAATGAAAAAAAAAAAAAAAGTATTTCTTTGTGATCTTTTCTTGGTTTCTAAATATAGCAAAAAAAAAAAATACAATCATACAAAAAAAAAAAAAAAAGGACACATTGCACTTCTTGAAAAAAATGTGTTCACACTGGATTTTGTGACTGTGAAACTTTTTAAGCAAAATTGTTAGTAATTGACTACCCCAACTATGGATTTGGGGAAATAGTACTTAATTTTCAAAAATGTATCTGAAGTAATGACAAAGAAGGCTCAAAAGTTTCCTATGTGTGAGTTGTATGACTTGTTTTTTAAAAAAATATTTTTATTATATGTTTGCAGAGTATGATGATTATATTCACCATGGGGGTACACATATTTACATTACACATTTCAGTCCTTTTCTTGTCTCCCTCCCCTTTCCTCTTTTCCTTCTCCCTCCATCACTCATTTTTCCTACTTAAAAGACATGCTCATAGGTGCAGCTAGAGGTTTTTCATGGAAGCAATAATCTTGTGTTTAATTTATTTTTATTTTTATTTTATTTATGTATTTGGTACAGGGTCTCACTGTGCAGCTCAGATTCCTCTTGTTTTCAGCTTCCCCAGTTCTAGGATTGCAGGTATGCACCACCACACAAAGTTTTAGTGGCTAGCTTAGCATGCCTGGGGTGGGGGCAGGGCTGGTGTGGTACGTGGTGCTAGAAATTGAGCCCCTGTCCCTGCACTTGCCTAAGCAGGTGATTAGTCTGCTGAGCTATCTCGCCAGACCTATGCGCTTAAAATTATGAGTGGTAATACAATAGGTTGATTAGCTATTTTTCTTGAAAATAGATAGCTAGAAGTGGGCAGATCCTTACACATAGGCAGGCTGGAAGCCTTAGGAAGAAACAACATATACATAGGACTATGGGCTGTCACAAGTCATATAAGTTGCTGACACCCTCCTCTCTTTTGTTATGTTTTCTGTTATTACACAGCAAGAATCTTGATGGACAATCAGCAGGTTCATACCTATGGCATCACATGTTTCTCTGTGTGTCATGTTAAATCATGGACTGTGCACACTCAAATTCCATATGCCAAACCCAGTATGCTCTACTATGACCAGTTACCTGGCCAATTAAATAAAAGGCCCTGGTGATGAACCTGGTGACCTTTCTCCAGGACTGGTCCTCACTACTGGGAGCTTTTGCTCATCTTATACTGCCAGTAAACACTTATGGTAGCTTTCTTTGCCCAAGGTGATTTTGTTTTTTGATTTTCACATTTGTTGAAATGCTAACTTGTTTTGAATAATGAAAGCTGTATTCAAAAGTAAAACTTCACGATGGATGGATGCTGTGAATTTTAATATTTCTTATTCCATGAAGTTCATTGTGTTCTTAACATTTATGTTGTCAATATGGAGACTGTTGCAGTTTGTGTCTAGATGTGCCACCAAAGACTTGTGTGGTCACCAGAGGCACGCTTATGCTTTTCATAGGTGACTGAGTCTAGAGTTTGTGATTGAGTCAAGGTCCAATGCTGGGATCAAGGGTGGGAGTCCTACACTGCCCCAGGTGGGCAGCCCGCATACAGTGTAAGAGACAGAAGCACGCTTGCCCCCGCCCACCATGCTGTTGGTGACCTCCACAGCCATGAGTGGCTGAGCCCCTACTGTGTTCCACCCTGGCTTGGATCCAGCAGACTATGCTCTGACACCTCTACAGTCTGTGTTCTAAAGAACACTGTATTCCTTCCTTTCCTTGTGTGTGTTGGATACTTTGTCTTAGCAGCAAGAGAAAAGTAACTAAGAGTGAGACTTTTATTATTTTCCTTTGTTTTGACAGTGAGAAGAATCACATTGTGTAAATCTATTGCCTTGGGAATTGGAACCAAAATTAAAAGTCATGATGCCTGAAAATTTTTCCTAAAAACGTTTATTCATGAATTTATCAGACACTATTTTATTACTATAAAAATGATAAATAAAAGTGTCTCAAACGTGGTCTACCTTTTTTAGACCTTATACTGAATGGTCTTTTTTATTATGATAAACTAAATAATCCATAACCTTCTACACACTAAAAAATTTAATGGTTTGTAAAAGAAAGGTGTCCTGGAGTGAAATGAAAACAGGGACATAAACGCAAATAGACACTAGGCTTGCATGCTCATAAAGAAATTATCCAATTCATTGAATACTGATTGCCATTTTATTATCTGAATCAATGCCAGTGCAGTTAATGTGGCATTTGAAATCATAAAAATGAAGGTAAGATAATTGTCCCTCTACACAGGAGCCTGACATAAATATTTTAAGCCTCATACAGCAAAATAACATTGAAATTTAGAGAAACATGGGCCCACCTAAAAGCTGTTGGCCTTAAGCAACTCTTAAGGGATTTTTCTCCTCAATGTCTTATATTTACAATTTCATCAAATTTTAGCTACTTCCAGGGCCAAGGAAATGAAGATTTTACAAAATGTGTTCCTCTTCTGGCTAGCATTGAAGATATTATTTATGATTAAATATAAGCAGAATGTTATATTACCATTCTATGTTTTGATTTTATTAGGAAATTAAAATATTTTAAATTATTTATTATGTTGCACAACAGATTAAAGCAATTTTAGAAGTAGAAATAATTACAGAGACCATGTAATGTAATTCACTGATTTTATTGATGAAAATGCTAAGGACTATAAATGCTAAATACTCAGACAAACATATTGTTTTGTAAACAATGACAAGACAGTTCTCTCAGTCACCGACTCCCAACCTCAGAATGCCTGTGTGTGTGTGTGTGTATGTGTGTGTGTGTATGTGCTCACATGCATGTACAAGGGTGAGAAAATTAGTTTATCATTCAATAGAAAAAGAAAGCAATATAGAACTCTAAATTAATCTATATCATGATTTTATTAGTATTTAAATATCTTTTATAAAAGCTAATGTAGCAAAATACAATGTGGAAATATTCCTATGGCCTGTGTAAATGATCATGTCAGGAAATAGTATTGATCTTAGTTTAAGAAGCAAAATTATGAATCAAATCATAGATAAGAGAGGAAAAATTAAGGGAAAGTACATGTATGTCATGCAAAATAAGAATTATAAAATCAAGTACTGTTACTCATAAATCAAGCAGCGATATATATATAAAGTTCAAAGGACTTTTTAAAAGAACAAATAGGAATTCATACAAAAAGAAAGAAATACAATTTGCTTATGAATAAGGACTATTTAACACAGTGAGCTATATCTATGAACAATTATACAGTAGAGTATCATAATTTTTAAACAAGTTTGTCATTTAATAAGTCTGAACTCGTTTTTCTCACATGGAATTGTACATAATCATCTGTTGAAACAGATTTCTTTTGAACAAATTTTAGTTTAAAATTATGCATACTATGTTCTTTGTAAAATTGTTAATCATTTCTGAGAATAACTCCATTTTACCGGGGAATATACTATTTTGACACTATTAAGAAATATATATATATATATTGCTATAAATTTATTTGGAAGAAATCTTCATGATCAGTGGATTGCTATTTGATTATGAGTGCACAAGCTGCCCTGATGCTACTTGAAAAGATTCTTTGCAGTTCAGATTGATGCATGTGAGAATAGAAAGATCTTTTGAAAGAGAGCAAAAGCAATTAGAAGAACATAAGACTGCATGAAGAAAATCAGAGAAGGTAAACTATTCATTCAGAAATCATAAACAACAAGGGCCAGCAAGATAGCTCAGCAGAGAGGGCGTGGTGGCGCATGCCTGTAATCCCAGCACTCGGGAGGCTGAGGCAGGAGGATTGTTGTGAGTTCGATCCCAGCCTGAGCTACAAAGTGAGCTTAAGGCCAGCCTGAATTGCATAGTGAGACCCTGTCTCAAAAAGACAAAAAAAAAAAGATAGCTCAGCAGACTAAGCACCTGCTTAGGCAAGCACAGGGACCGGGTTTTGATCCCTGGTACCACATTCTGTGTGGCCCCTTCCCCAGGCACACTGAGCTGGCCCACTGAAACCAGGCGTGGTGAAGCACACTTGCAATCCCAGCACTAGAGAAGCTGAAAACAGGAGGATCACTACGAGTCCTACCTAGCATCCTGCCAAATACATAGTTTTTAAAAAAAAGAAATCATAAAAAGTAATGCACATTGTCCCCACATCTACAACCACAGAAAATGACTGAAGACATACCAATGACAAACAATATAAAATAATTCTCTGACTTTATCTGCAGAAACTTCAGCCTGCTTCAGAATCAACCCAGACAGCGCTGACAGCCTCCAAGGAATTTTTTATTTTTACTCTGGTTTTAGGCCATTTAACTACCTTTTACTATGTATCACTTTCTCCACTTACCCATTTTCTTAATGCTTTCTGAATAGGTGACATTCATATTAACACAAGAAGATAATTTTATCTTTGTTTCAAAGAAATTTGTATTTTAATTTTTTTTCATGATTTTTGCTCTGCATTTAATATATAATATTGAATACAAATAATGATATAATATATTTGAAATATTATTTTGAGAATTATTTTGGATTCTCTTTGGCTTTATCATTTTCTAGCCCTTTATCTTGATGTAGTTTTTGTGAGTTTGAGGTACAAATTGTTTACCATAGAAGTATATATCCTTATTTTAAAATGAAATGCATCAATTTGATGTCAGTGCTTTAAAAGACCCTTCTTTCACTGAATATTACAGAAACTTATGTATGTATCAGGAAAAGTTCAAGGCACTTTTATGTAGTTATCATCCAAAAACTTAAAATCCCAATACTGGTAGTAATGACAGTCTAAGCAACAGACAAAATAGATAAATAAATTTTACATTTTATTAAAAGGAAATATATGTTACTACATAAAGAAAGGAGACAGAGACTATGGAAGGACGGATTGAATGCTTGAAATAAGGAAAACCACTAAAGACAATGTTAAAGTATGATAAAACATAATATGAAAGATTGAACCATTTTAAAATTTGAGGAAAGAATGTCCCAAGGCCAGACAATTGTAGGACACCCACGCAGTCTTAGATGGGGTGTGCTCAACAGTGGGCTGTACTTACCAGGAGGGATGGGGAGCAGGTGAAGAGCAGAGAACAAGTGAGGGCAGATTACTTAGAATCATGTGGAACTGCAGGAGAAATTTGGATTTTACCTGAGTGAAGCTGGGTAACATTAGAATGTGTTGAACAGAACAGTGAACTTGTAAGGAGAAACTTAGAATGGACTGTTAATACAAATGTAAAGCTACAAGCTGAGAAGTCAGTTAGGAAGCTTTTGAAATGAGCCTGGAGAAGGGGTCTGACAACCTGGTGTACAGATATAAGGGAAAAATTGCAGGAAGTGATCAAGCTTGTGTTGGCTTATGAAGTTTATTACGATGTACATTTTATAAGAACTTTTACAGAATGGTTATATAATTTTCTCTTTATATATTCTTTTTGAGTCTTTTTTTTAATTTATTTTTTGTTTTATTGAAGTACAAATATCAATCAGACAGTTTCAAGACAACTTACCAAGACAAATTCGATAAATTAATACATTGCAAACTGTTTTAATAATGTTTTGGTATCGTACAAGGTGCATACATAATATCATATTTACAGATATTATTTTAGCAGATGTCTCTTGTCAGTAAATTGAGTGTAGCTGCTTACTTATCTTATTTTTTATACCTGAATTATATCAAAAATTCAATAATTATTTTCCTATTGGATGACCATAGTATTAGAAGCCGACATAATATCCTGTCCAACCACCATTAGTTCAAATCTTGCCTCTCATAGGATTATGTAGAAGCACAGAGTTTGGTGGAACTGAGGATTAAACTCAGGCCCTTGCACTTGCAGGGAAGAGCTTATTCCACTGAGCCATCTCCCCAACCCCTATATATTCTTTTTGATTAACAATAATTTTCCTTTTAAAGTTTAGGACAGTCTTCTGATTTTTTTATTGTAGAAACAGAGAGCAATATCACATGATTTATTAGTTCCTAAAGGTTATTCATTTTTTTAGTGCCTGCATAGGCAAGCTTAGGCAAGCATTCAGGGATCTCAGTTCTACCCCCGGAACTACATGCCATGTCAGCCCCACCCTCAGGGTGGGCTGAGCTGACCACAAAAACCAAAAAAAAACAAAAAAAAAAAACAAAAAAAGAAAGAAAGAAAACATTTAAAAAAATAAAATAAAATTCATAGATATAATTCTTGAATGATTTTACTATTTATCAATAAGGTTTGAATCTTTTAGGCTAAAATCATGAGTTGTGTAGCTACTCACCCATTACATTGGTAAACCCCAGATCTTGTTAACTGAAAACATGTCTTTTGGTCATGTAGCTATTGTTACATAAACATATTTTAGAGTTTCTGTATTTAGAGTCCTTTCAAAAGTTTTTACTTTAATATTTTGAATTTTCTTTTTCCTTTTTATGAATCTTGTAGATTTTTTGAAGTGTTTTAAAATTGCTTTTCTTCTGTTCTCTTGTTTTAGGATTTACCTATATACTTTCCCCTAGTTTTACCATTAAATATATCTAATGTATATAAAATAATATAATTTGAATTTCTAGAATTACAAATAACTATAAGTGCTGTTTTTCTGGCCACATAATGGATATTTCTTAAATGAATAAATACATACATGAATGAAATCTACTAATACTATTCTGACCTCAGAGTACTTGATTTGCTTGCTCTGGAAAGGACTAATATTCACAGTTACCTGCTTCTTGATGCATTCTGCAGCTTTGGACTGTGGAGCACTGTCTCAGATAAGACAGTGTGGATGTACATATTCATGCAGCGTATCCCAGGATGAGGGTAATCAAAGAGGAAGTAAAATAAATTATAAATCTGGAGAACTACAAAACATAAGCCAGTAAATTCAAGTTACAGACTTGAGTTTTGTGCAACACTAAAATTTCCCACTTTCTTTGGAATGGAGCTTCATGACTGCCTCCATTAATGTATTATTCAACATATTTGCATGCATTACTCCAGACTTTAGAAAATATAAAATTAATTTGACTAAATGTTTATTTCTTATTTTTACTTTAAAGAATAATATTCTATCCAAGGTTGTCCTTGTGTTTTACATTATTTTTTTGTCTTTTTGAGACAGGTTCTGGTTATGCACTTCAGGCTGGCCTTGAGCTTACTTTGTAGCCCAGATTGGACTTGAATTTGTGAGGATCCTCTGTGCCTTAGCCTCCCAACTATTGGGATTACAGGCATGCATCACCACACCCAGCTTATACTTCTTATCTGCTCAATCCTTAAGTTTCTAGCAGTGTATCAGAAAGTGCCCCTTTCATCATCCCACGTACTACAGATGCTTGGTTTCCCACACAATAGTTCCTGTTTGGGTTTGGGTTGTTCCTGGTTTCTTAGAAATAGCTGGTCACTTTGCCTGCTGAATGAATGTGTGAGAGAATGGAACAGCAGCAGAAGGAATAGGTTACTTGGTCCATGCTCAGAATTGGGAATTACTGGTCATGATGACAAATCAAGCCCTCATCTGTGGTTCTGTGGTGATCAATATATGGAATAGTGGAGGCCTTGCATTCTGCTTAGCCCAGTCATTCCTGAGTCCTGGTGAGGGTCATGTCCAGGTGGGCATCTGAATGGTCTGTCTCTGAAGGGTACCCACCTCTTGTCTGTTGTGCCATCATTCAAGGGTACATAAGACACATGTATGAAGTCTGAGATGGAAATCAATTAGTCAAAATCCACAGTGCCTGACTACAGGGATAGAGGCTTTTCTGAAATTAAAGATGAAACCAAGCCATTCCCTGCTTCAGAAAGAAAGAAAGAAAGAAAGAAAGAAAGAAAGAAAGAAAGAAAGAAAGAAAGAAAGAAAGAAAGAAAGAAAAAAAATGAGAAAGAAAGAAAGAAAGAAAGAAAGAAAGAAAGAAAGAAAGAAAGAAAGAAAGAAAGAAAGAAAGAGAGAAAAACAGGCCAACTCTCCCTGAGCATTTCCCTCATCAATGGCCCCAGATGATGCCAACACCTATAGCTTCTCTTCTTGCTCCTGACTCATTTCTTTCCAGCCAGCTGAATTAATATCACATAGCCACTGTCTTCATTTGCCAACAAAGACCCTTCCTCCAGAACTTTCTGCTTACTCTCTTCTCCTGGTCATATGGTGTCATCTAGCACCCACCTGAGACACCTGTCCACCATTGCTTCTGAGTTACACATTTTGACTGAGGAACTCTGAACCATCAGCTCTGACAAATGAGTTGCCATGGTCTTCCCAAAGGTTGCCTCACCCTCCCCCACAAAAAGAAAAAACAATCAAATCTTCTCAAATGTACCAGAAAGGGGGGGGGACAATAAGCCTATCAACCACTGTTACCCAGAAATCTTATATTAAAAAAATACTTGATGTCTGTAAGAAAAACTATTCTTGCAGACCACTATATCCTCTGACTATTAGTTATAAGGACTATGGAATGATAATAAATTTAATAATGATAAGTTCTTATAAATCTGAGAGTTGGTAAGAACTCTCAGAACTTCAACCTAGATCAAATAACAACCTGCTAATCAGTTTGATGGGACTGGTGGATGACTGGGACCCTGTAATACCAGCATCATAGGAAAACTAGTCTTGCCTCTTGCCCCTTGTGCCAGCACAAACTTTCAGCCTAGGAGGACATCTCCTGTGAAGCCAGTTTATGCTACTTCTGGGCAGAGACCTCCTCTTCAAGTTAGGAGCGACTGTTTCCTTGCACCAAGCCAGACAGCCTCCCTCCCATTTAACCCTACACTTTCAACTCTGACTGTTCTCTCTTTTTTTTTTTATTTTATTGAAATACAAATGTCAATCAGACAGTTTCAAGACACCTTAACCATACAGATTCGATAAATTAATACATTGCAAACTGTTTTCATAACGTTTTGGTATTGTACAAGCTGCATACATGATATTATATTTACAGATATTATTTTAGCAGATATCTCTTATCAGTGAATTAAGAGTGTAGCTGCTTACTTATCTTATTTTTTTAAACCTGAATTATATCAAAAATTCAATAATTATTTTCCTAGTGGATGACCATAGTACTAGAAGCCGACATAATATCCTGTCCAATCACCATTAGTGCAGATCTTGCCTCTCATAGAATTATGTAGAAGCACAGCGTTATCTATCCCAACTGTACTGTCTATACACACACATCATGATTTTTTTTCCTACACCCCTTCCTTTGTCTACACCTGTCAAAAGTGGGTACTCCATTGACATTCAACTAACTTAGGTGCTTGAACTTGACACCACAGTCCAACACAGTCCAGCATTCTACAACCATAGTGAGTTATTCAAAGAAATTGTCGACCATAGCCATTTACAGCTCAGCTTAATATTATGGGCTCACGATGTATACTTCATTTTTGTACTTTTCTGCTGGATGGTTAAGACCTAGATAGTTCAAGACTTATATACCAACACATGAACTTTATATTTCCTATGTGGTCAGTGAAGTACTCTCAGGGTTTGTCTTGTAGTTCTGTACATTATTCTGTAGTTCCTTTGTCTATGTCATCCATGTGGATGAGTCACGGGCAATGCTTGACCACTTTGCTCTCTGTGAGAGCGTGAGAGAAAGTTTTCTCTTCTTGTGACTCTCCCCAGGCACACTTTAGAACTTCAGTCTCTTTCCTCTGTGGCTCCATAATCTCCTTGTTCAGAAAATTTGGAGCTCACTTGAGTTTCATGATGTTGCCGTACAGGTTCTCCTATGTCCTGAGTCTTCACTGACCTTGAAAGGCTAGGTCCAAAATGTTGGCTGGCCTTGTGGCTCTTCTATTTCTCCAACTCTGACTTGTGATCTTAGGTTGTTAACCATCCAGAAGAAAAGCTTATTAGTATCCTGCAGCATATGCCATTCACTTTGCCTTATCTGACTCAATTGATTTTACTTGTTGCATGCTACTTTTTGTATTTCTGCTTTTCGCTTGTTATACTAGGGAGACTATATGATATTTATACATGTATGTCTGGTTTATTTCACTTATGAGTATATGTTCAAGTGGCATCCACTTCAGTATAAATACTTCAAACTTATCATTCTTAATAGCTGAGTAATACTCCATTATATAGAAATACCACGTCTTTTTCAACCATTCCTCATATGATGAACATCTTGCTTCTCTTTGAGCAAGACAACATCTGCGTTAAGCTGAGAAATATGCCACAGTCCTTAAATTCTAAAAATTCTCTCCATAGAGATATGAAGTAAGGACTCACTTCTAGTCTGGGCCATCAGCCGTCCCACCTCACCAGGTCACCCCCATTGCTGTCAGATGTCCAGGAAGCACAAACAGGCATCCAGCCACTCATCAGCCTAGCTGGCTATTAATTGCTTTGGGCAAGAGCTCTGTGCTGTTAACAATGCAGCTATCACCTTGCACTGTACAGTTCCTGGCCCATATGACATTTTGTACTGTGCTGGATTTCAAATATGCCTTCCCTCTGCTTACTAATTCCTCCTGTAAGCCCCTTTTACCTGGGAAGATCCTGAGATCTTGGTCTCAATTGCCATAAGGGATTAAAAACACTGTCACTATTTTCAGGGAGTTCCTAACCATTGTAGTCCCCTAAGGAAAGAAATATGAGGATTCACAATCACAAAATGTCCCTAGACTATCAAATTGCTAGAACAGACCCTCCTGCCTGTGAAGCCAGTTCAAAATCTCCCAGCTGCCAATGCTACCTCAATTGCCCTTGAGATATGTTGTGTCAGGCAGAATGCCACCCACAACCTTCTCATACACCTGCAAGGACCTAAAACATGCCTCTTGTTCCCCCAGTTGGCTGCTGTCACCCAATCTCTCTTTGTGTTTAAATGGAAAGTTCTGGATTCAAATCAAGCTGACTTGAACCCATCCTCTTAAAAGTTCAACAACTTGTTTCCACTTTAAAAAAGCACTTCTGACTAATGACACTCTATCTACTTTCTGGAAAGAAAGACACAAAAACTCTGGCATAATATCTGGCAGGAACTTATAAGAAAAAAACTCCACAATATTTTTTAGAGCTGCTGGCTTCTATAAAATCAGGATCCTTGCAGTCACAAGAACAATGATGCTTACTTAGACGGTTAGCTCACAGAAGCACCCCCTAAGAGCTGCCTCTCCACTTTGCCTCTGTGCTATAGCAGCCACTGCCCTTCTGATCCAGAAAGCTGACAAGATCCTCTTAGACCAAGACTAGATTGTGCCAGTGCCACGTGCTGTACTGGGATGTACTGTTCTAAAAGAAGATGCCCTGACATATCCTGACTACACTGTTTATGGATGCGCTATATACATTATGGTTACCTTGAAAGAAACTATTTTGGCCAAAAATCTCCTGCATAAATGATTTTCACAGCAAACTGCTTCCTGCTGCTATTTGAGAACCTGTCATGAATGACACAAAATAATCTAGTTCAGGGGCCTAAGTCTCCTCTGGACAGAGACCTGATTGACTGGAGCATCAACCACTGCCACCAGACCTGCCCCCACTGTAGATTCTGCAACCTCAAGCCACCATGCTGGCTGACATCTGTACCCCTGCAGCCAGTTTAGGCTTCAGCATCTGTGTCACCAGCCCCAAGTTTCCAATCCTTACCAGTATTGAGAAGAAATAAAAGTCTGCAGGGTCCTGTGGTAAAAGTCATCATAGATTTGATCTACACTTGACCATTGGTAGAAACATCAGGCCAACATTTACACCAGAGGCAACTCCAAAACTAGATGAAATAAAGACTACACATAACACATAGGCCACAAAGCTTTAGAAAAGTTAAAAAGCAGCTTGCACCCAGTTGAAAGACCACCTATGCCTGTAGACATTCCTGAACATGCATATATAACCCAAGTACATATTAACTACGTCTACAGAAGGTAGAGGTAGCCTTCACAGAAAAATGTACCTGGACAGCTCCTACCAGGCTCACTTTAAAGAGACAAAACACTCAAAATCATGCTCTTGTCTCTCTGGCCTCTAACCAGTCTGGGAATGGCTAAAGCCTGAGGACATCATACACAGGATTGCTCTACATGCAGTCCCCTTGAGTTTTGCATATTTTTCTGGCCTCTCTGGCCTCCTATTACTGTGGTTTATGTTACTTGACCTAGATTCTGCTTACCCTAGTCCTTGCTTACCTGCTTCCTGCTAACAGTGCTTGCTTGCTTGCTTCCTAAAATTCTATCAACAGTTGCCCCAAGACAATCAAATAACCAGTCAAACAGTTTACTAAAATTTGATGAGTGCCCAGGCATATTGGACATGCTCCTAGATCAGATTAACTCCCTTACCACATTGCCAGAGTAATGTTACAAAACAGACAGGCTTAAATTCTGATTGAGCCTTGTCGCAGAGGAACACAGGCAATATACTCAGTAAACATTTGCTGGGGAAACAAAAAGAGGTGTGAAATGTAGCAGGTAATCCTCAACCCCAGCCAGAATACTGCGGTTGCTTAGCTGTCCAGGTAGTAGTTTCTGTTGTGCTTCCAGTTACTTCTGTCTTTTAGAAATATCTGGGCACTATGATACACAGCTGGTCACTATGACACACATTGTATAAGTCAGTTCTCAACTGGTAAGCAATTCTGCCTCTGTACTTTCTGATTTCTTATCTCACATAAGGCCTGGACCACCAGCGATCAAGGCATGATATTCTTGAAATAATCCTGATCAGTGCCTGTTGACTAAGAAAATATGTCTCCAAATATTGATTGTCATTTCAGTGTTTCTACTTGCCATTACAGCAGAAGCAAAAATTTATTCAGTTTCCTAGCATACCTGGTTATGTTTACTTCTCTTTTCTTTCCTTTTTTTTTTTTTTTTTTTTTCTTTGTGGAACTGGGGATAGAACTCAGGCCCTTGCACTTGCCAAGGAAGCAATTATTCTACTGAGCCATCTCCCCTGCTCCCTGGATATATTTCTACTCAGAGAATTTGATACCTACATTCTTTCAGCACAATTCTTCTATTCCCTAAGTTGGCATTTCTTGCAATGGAATGAATGCATGAAGAACAGGCGAGGCGTTCCAGTCAGTCTGATTAAACTCTTCTTTGTATAGAGCACCCTCGGCGTATGACAACTTGTACTAAGACACTTCCAGTACTGTTGAAGCTGTAAATGCAGTGAAAATGGCAATTTGGACCATCAGCACAGTTGGAATACATTGCCCTTCCCTTTTCAAATGCTAAAGACCTCTACATATTGCACGAAATGGAAAATAACCATAAGAATACTAATATCACTGACATAAAACAACATTTAATTCAAACAGAGAAATCTTTTCTCAGAGTCTCTGCTAAGAGTAAACATTTTTTAAAATTTCAACAGAAAGCATAGCATGAAAATTGACTCTGTAACACACATTACAGGGGAAAAAGAAAGAATATTTTACACCCCGGCAGGGAGAAACTGGAGACTGTGACTAAGAAGTGATGTAAAGAATTTGTCTGTTGATGCCAACACTAGTTTTACACTTCGGTGTTAGCTGCCAATTCCGTTTTAAACTGTTGGGCTTCTGCTGTAAAGGAATAGGTGGGATGAGCTGGGTTATGAACACTGCTGTCCCTGCATGCTGTCGGGAGTTCATGTGTCCGTGAATGCACCCCCCTTGCATGATGCCGGAACCAGCATGGCTGGGGCAGAGGTGAACCAACTGGTGAGACGCTGGCAAAAGTTGGGCTAAAGTAAGTCATTGAATGCAAAGAGCAGACTGGGCAGGAACAGGATTGCTTTTAGCTACTTTGAAAGCATTTTGTAAATACAAACATCTTATTCTTTCTTCTTTTGAGACATTTACAGAAACTCAGCAACAACTCCTGACATTTTTGTGCTGGAAGTTTATATTCGTAAGGGCTTCATAAAGCAAGTTAGACAGAAGGCTTTCTAAGTAGTGTCTTTCTATAATGCGTAAGTGTGGAGACCGGGGCTGGCCTGATAGCTCAGCAGATTAAAGCACCTGCTTAGGCAGAGATAGGGGCCAGAGTTGGATCCTTAGCCTACCATGCTGGCCCGTCCCTGGGGTACACTGAGACACTAACTGAGACTGGGGGTGGTAGCATGCGCCTATAATCCTAGCGCTTGGGAGGCTGAAAAATGAGAAGGATCACTACATGTCTGATTTGTGTAGTGAGACCCTGAAGACACTGCACTAAATACATTAAAAAAAGAGAAAAAAACAACAACAAAAAAGCCCATTTGGGTTTAAAAAAAATAAAATAAAAGACTGACACCAATTCTTTGTCCGTGTCTTTCTTGATATATATATATACATATATATATATATATATACATGGCATAACACATATAGCATAAAATAATTGAAAAATAATAAATCATTCATGCCAATGTTTCTTAAGTGCAGACAGATGGGAATGAGATATTAGAACTAATAGGGATATTTGATCTTCAAAAATGCAGTCACGAGGCGGGGGAGATGGCTCAGTGGAATGAGCGCTTCCCTGGCAAGCACAAGGACAAGAACTCAGTTCTTGGCTCCACCAAAAAAAGAAGCAGTCATATTTCACAACAACTTACAATTAGCTCCTCCAAATATAACCTATACATATATTCATATTTAGCTATTTTAGTTTTGATTAAATTTATACATTTATTTTTGGAGAAAGAGAATTTCAGGCTTTAGATCATGAAGGGAGTAAGTCTTAATAAAATATGTAACTGAAAGACAACAGGAAGATATAGGAAAAATGAAGCAATTATTTCATGGTGTTGGCTTAGGAAGGTAAGATGTTGGGATTAAATAATTGAAAATGTGTGAGTCAGAAGTTCTATTATGATGATTCTAACCATCCTGATAGCTTGATTTGTTGGGTAAAATTGTTATTTTTTATTGTAGTACACTCCTTATTTGATTGAAAGTTTTATTTTTATTTCTTAAAAAAGTAACAAATAATTTGAGCTTATAAGACCTCTGTGGATGGTTCATGGTGTTACGCCTTCCTTGCAACATTTATCTCTCTCCTGAAACTTCAAGCAGGCCATCCTAATTACTTTAGGAGACACTGTAATAGCAGAATATTGACTTGGTCCCACCCAGGAAACTAAGGCTAAAAATATTTTTTTATTTATTCCTCATCACCACACGGAAACATTTATAACAATGTTTTATAAAATATAGGAAGTGTACTTTTTAATAGGACATAATATATAAATAAAAATGCAAATACAATATATGTTTATGTAATGTTATAGAAAATATTCTAAAAGACTAGAGATGCATAGGACTAGAAAAATAGCACCAAGAAAATATAAGGGAGCTTAGTGAGACAATATAAAAACATAAGCTAATATAAAATGAGTACTGTAAATGAACAGGGATTGTACAAAAGCAATTGGAGTTGATTAGTACAAAGTGTTGCTATATTTCACTCATATTTACAAAATATAAAAAATAAAACTACTATTAAAAGTATACTAGTTCTGTTAGATTGGCAACTACTAGAGAAGTACAGTTACAAAAGTGGGAAAACTCATGTGTTTTCTTGACAGTGGGGATGTGAGAATTTGTCAGTGATCCCCATGTCCTTGTTTAAAAGGAGTTTGTTGCTCCTGTTGAAAATTGAGCAAATCCAGACCTAAGTTAAAGTGACAAGAATATATTTTAACCACTGCTACATTATTGTCACAGATAGGAGCATGTGAGTGGAAGTCAGTTTGAGTTTTACGGAGATGACTGGGAACTTTGTATGAAGAATGAAGGAGCAGACATGTTAGCAAGTGGGAGGTCGGTAGTCATGGAGGTGAAGCAATTATGGGGTTGCGAGCATGGTTTTTCCACCTGTGTCATTAGGTGATGATTGATTATGGAAGTTAGAGTTGATCATACACAGAAACTGGGAGAAGATGCCTATCCTTGTGGGGATTATATTTTAAATGTCTGTCTTTCGGGTCCCTGAAAAAGGCATCTCTGATTTGTAGGAGATTGAAATAGATCTCAATGAAACACAAAGTGGATGCAAAATTTATGAACTTTTTTATTAGTGATCGTTTAACTCTTTTATGGAATCAGGAAGGAGGTAAATGAAATTATGTCAAGTCACATAGTAGGTTTTTTTAATGATTCAAATGCATAAAATAGTGGAAAAAATATCTTTCAGTGACAGAAAACTGATACCTTCTTTATAGAGTGTGTTTAGCATCTTTGAGCTGCAGAAATTTGAGAGAACCAAAATCAAAACCCCAAAAAAGCACTATCCTGACAGCATTTTGTATTTGACCTTTTCCCGGTGTCTAGATGCTAATTAGTTCTGGGTGAAAAAGTCAGCAGAGACTTTATGTGGATTATTTAATTAATAGCTGCAGATCCATTTGCTTATCATTCGCTTCTATTATAAATTCTGTTTTGGTTTTTGATGAACAGGTTTTACCCAAAATTTGCTATAAATTTTGGCACAGATTTAACTTCTGGCTGATAAAATATGACCTTTGATTGCAAGACACTGTGCAAGGTAGGGGAGAGAGCAGCAGAGATGACTGGGCTTGAGTAACAACCACATGATGTGAAATTTATTGTTTCTGGGTGCAGGAAGATAGAAAGAGAAAAAGACCTCCTGTGGGGAACAAACCGAAGTGTGCCCCTTTTATAGGGGTGGAAAGAAGGCTAGGGACACTAGATGAGAAGACTTCAATAAACACTTGTGGTCAAAGTTCCCTGGTTGGCTTGCACCTCAGGAGGCAAAGTCCTTTCCATGTCCAGTGTAATTTTCCAGTGTCTCTGGATGTCCCAGGACATGTAAAATTCCTTCACCTACATTCTCTCCTTTACAATGCTGAGATCCTGCACTTGCTAATGATAACAGTGGTGCTGAACTGAGTTCCTTGCTAAGAGTATTGCTTCTCCTGGAAAGCAGATTAGGGCTGTGATAGTAAGGTCCGATTGGAGCCTTACATTGGTGACCGCTGGAAACAGCAAAGCGGTTTATCCCTATTGGACGTCTTGTGAATTCTATTTCCGTCTTTCATGCCATTGTTTTAAAATTGAAATCTACTTGTTATTTAATTAAAAGAGTTTAAAATTGTACATACTGAACATATTTATGGGGTACTGTCAGATTTTTACATAAATGCATACACTGTGTAAATAAAATGTCTGTCTCATTTGTTTTTACTTTATGATGAAAATATACAAACTCTTCCAGCTCTTTGAAATGCACAGTATGTTTTACTATGTAATAATTCCTTACTGCTGTGACTAAGTGCACATAGATCCAGTCCTTTACATGCCCCCTTTCCACCACTCTCCCAGTCTCCAGTAATGACCATTCCTCCCTCTGCTTCTGTGATATCGACTTTTCTTCGACTTTACAGGCACAGAATCATGCAGTACTTATTTTCTGCGTATGACCTACCTCATGTAACATAATAATTTACAGTTTTTCCATGTTATTGGAAACAACAGGATATTGTACTTTTTATATTATATAGAAGTACCATATTTTCTTTATCCATTCATCAGCTAGTAGACACTTTGATTATTCTGATTTGTTCTTATTATGAATAGTTTTTCAAGCAATATGGAAGGGAAGGCTTCTCTTCGAAAATTTCATTTCCTTTGTCTATATACCTAGTAGTGAGCTGAATCATATGCGAGACAGTTTTTCTTTAAATTCTAAGACCTCCATACTGTTTTTCCATGCACTGATTTACATTGTTATTAAAAGTTTAGGTGGGTTCCTTTTCTCTATATCCTTGACAACACTTATTATCTTACTCTTCTTGATAATAGCCATTCTTACTGGAGTGTGATGAAACCCTTTTGTTTTAATTTGCATTTCTCAATGATTAGAAACGTTGGGTGTTTATTTCTTATACGTTAGTCATCACTATAGTGTTCATGTGGAGGAGAGGACTTAGAAAAATATAGAGTACAGCCAGGAAAGAATCTTTGTCATACTCAGGCTTAGTAGGTTTTGGACTTTTTCCAATGTTGACTTAGTAGCTCTTTGGAGCCTAGTCATTATTTCCTGATCTTAATGAGAACATTCTCACCAACAGAAAGGAGATGGGAAAGGATGCCAGGCTAAATGGATGCCTAGTACCATTTTCCCTTAAGGTTAACTGGGTACTCCAGAAGCTTCAGGGATACAGGGCCCGTACCCAGTTGTCATATGATGCAAGTTTTGTCTCTTTTCCTTCACCGGGACACAATTCTAAGCACTGGTTCCTTAAGGGAAAAGAGAAATATTTTGGTTCCAGGGTTCAGCCCAGCATCAGCAGGTTCCATGACAGAAGCAGAATGGCCTGGAAGCATGGTAGAGAGAAGGTGCTCCATCCATGGCTGTCAAGAAGCAGAAAGAGAAGGGAGGAGCCACTACAAAATAATCCCTTCCATGTCACACCCAGGTCACTCAACCCCATTCAGGGCCCCCTCCTAAGAGCACATTTAAATACTGAACTTATCAGGCTATGAATCTATTAATATGAACAGTACCTCCATGAACCAATCACCTTCCACACACATGCAACCTTGAGTGTGGGAGAAATGTGCACATAAACTGTAGTAGATGTATGTGATTGATGATGTGTGACCCAGCACACGGATTTAATTGCCTTATTGTCCAGTACTACTTTTGTTTTATTTTGCTCTAACACTAATCTTACTTAGTTTTGTGCTCTGGTAACCTCTAATAACTAAAAAGAATCTCAGTATGATCTCCCTGATTGGTATACTTTTTTATTGTTGAATAGTATTTGATTATGTATAGGTGCTACATTTTCTTTATCTACTTATCAGCCGATAGACACAAGTCTATTCCTATTTGTTCATATTTGTGACCTGTTCTGGGACTATATGGCTTTTTATTGCCATTCAAAAATTTAAATTTACTTCTGGGTTTTTTTCAGACCATGGTCAGTCCTCTGAATTTAACTAAAGGCTATGAACATCATCCTCCAAATAGTCTAAATAAAAAAAAATTCCCACATTAAAAATTCTACAAGGTAGATTTCTTACATAAATTTATTCCAGTACTTAAATATAATTAAAATTTGATATTATAAATATTGTATTATCAACCCCTGATAAAAATAGGAATAACAGTTCTTTACCCTAACATAACAGCCACCTGTAACAAACCAGTGGTCAACCTCATTTTAAATGGAAAGACTCAGGAACAAGACAAGGGTGTTTTCTATCACCACTACTGTTCAATATTTGTTCTAAAGTCAGCAGTCTGTTCTGATGTCCCAGATGGGTATCCTGGTTCTAGACAAGAAAGTAAATTTTCCTTTCTGCTGCCTTTGTTCTGTGTATTCTACCCACAATGGATTCAATAATGCATGTTCACACTGGTAACGATAAATCTTTTTTATTCAGGAAAAAAATGCAAATACTAATCAATTCCAGAAATAGTGTCACAAGCTGAGACAGAAATTATGTTTTACTGGTTCCCTGGGCATTTTTTAGCCAGTGAAGCTGACATTTAAAATTAACATGGGTTTTGTGCAGAAAGTCTTTGCCCATAACTACATCTTTAGGATTTGTACTTTTCTGTCTTTTGGCAATTTGTTTCTCTTCCAATGTTTAGATGTTTGATCCATTTGCATTTTAGTTTAGTGCTTGGTGCAAAGGATTTAGGTTAAACTTTCAGCATGTGGGCAGCCAATTTATCCAGCACTATTAGTTAAAATTGCTATCTTTCCTCCAGGGAAGGGATTTGGCCTTTTGGTCAAAGATAACATAGCTAGGTGTGCCTTAAATTATCTCTATGTATTTTATTCTACTCATTGATCCACACATCTGTTTTGTTCCAAAATATTGTGCTGCTTTGCTTTCTGTAGCTCTGTAGTATAACTTGAAGTATGGGAATGTGACGCTCCTGCCTTGCCGTCATTGCGCAGAATTGCTTTTGCTATTCTAGATCTCTTCTGCTTCCAAATAAATCTTAGGTTTGCCTTTTTTCTGGTTCTGTAAGGAAAGTTATTGGTGTTTTGATTAAGATTTAATAAAATCTGTATACCAGTTTTGGAAACATGGCTATCATGTCTATCTTGGGCCTATCCATCTATGTACAACTGATATTTTTTCATTTTCTGTTATCCTCTTCAGTCACCTTTTCTAGTGTACTAAAGTTTTCATAAGTCTTTTAATTCCTTGGTTAAGTTAATTCTTATTTCACTTTTCTTGATGTTATTGTGAAGGGTGTTGTTCTTTCCCTTTTTTCCCTCTTGGTGTTTGTTATTGTTGTACAGGCATGCTATTGAATTTGAATGGTTACTTTGTATCCTGCTATGTTATTGAATTTGGTTATTATTTCTAGTAGTCATCTGATGGAATTTTTAGGTTATCTGTATAGAAGATAATTCTATAAACAAATAATGATAACTTAACTTTTTTCTTGCCTATCCATCTTTTTATTATTTCCATGTCTAATTGCTTTAGCTAATGATTTTAGACCTAATATTGAATATATGTGGTGATAGCAGACATCTTTGTCTTGTTCCTGAATTTAAAATGAGATCTTCAGCTTCTCTTCATTTAGTATGAGTTTAGCCACTGGCTTGTCATGAATGACTGTTATGTTGAGGTAAAGAACTGATGTTCAAAAACCCCTGCTGTTCCTATTTTTTCAGAGTTGTTAACATAAGGGAATGTTGAATTTTTCATATGTCTCTTCAGTGTTTATTGAGCTGATGATATGATTTCTGTCTTACTTCTGTTTATGTGGCTTATTACACTTAATAGTTTGTATATATCATACCAATCCTACACTCTTAGAATTCATTCTACTTAGTATGATGTATGAAGATCATACACCATGACTAAGTTTTGGTGTACAAAAACTGGCAAACAGAATTGTTATATTCTGTTTACCAGTTTCTTACTAAGGACTTTTGCATCTGTGTTCCTTAATGAGATTGGCCTGCAGTTCTCATTTTTGGTTGGTCTTTTTATGGTGTTGGGATGAGTTTGGGTTTCCTAATATTTGAGGAAAAATCTATTGAGTACCTCCCTTTTGATTTTATGAAAGAGTTTGTGTAGTATTTGTAGTAGATTAGCATTATATCTTTTCCATAAATCTTGTAGAATACAGCAGTGAATTTACCAGGATCTGGGATTTTCTTAGCTGGCAGTTTTTTTTTTTTTTTAAGTTACTTCTTCAGTTTTACTGAATGTTAGTGATTTTTTTTGGTTCAGTTTTGGTAGCTCATATGTATTTCAGAATTGGTCCATTTCTTCTGAATTTTCATTTTTTTAGAGTACTGGTTCTCAAAGGAGTTATCAATAATCATCAGGATTTTGCTTAACACTTTTGTGGTTTTTCCTTTTTCATTTCTAATTACAAGGATTCAGATCTTTTAAAAACATGAAATTCACCATTACAGAAGGTGGTATATTGAGTTGTGTGTTGACCCTTAAAACTTCTTTCTGAAGAGTGTACAGAATCCTGTACACACTTCATTGCCTGGAGAAAATTGCTTAGCCAAATGAACTTGGATTTTATCATTTAGCTAGAGATAACTAAAATATTCGCAGTCCTTCCACATGCTCATAGAAGACTAAAATATTTGGTCAGCCACACTTTTATGTGGAAAACTCATGATTTGGTAGATTTTGTGGTCTGGTGCTATTCCATTTTGGCATACATATTATTTCAGCATGTTCTCTGTTACTGCTCTGAAGAATGTTGGCATATATTTGCTTGCACATTCACAACAGAAGTTAATGAAAAATATGTAAACAAATCATTTACCTGGATATAAAAAGGGAAAAAACATGAAATGGTTCACCTGAGAATTTGCCATCCTTGTTTTTAAAATCAAAATTATTTATATTCTGAAAATGTTAATCAATGCATTAAATATCAGTTGAGTAATTCTTAGAAACTGGAAGACTAATGCTTAGGTGACAAGTTTTTCTTCCAAAGTCTGAGTCTGAATGGAATTTTATTGATTCATCCTCTTTCTTTATTGTTGTCATTGCAAAAATGAAGAAAAATCAAACAGGCAGAAAAATAGAAGACAAGAATGGAAAGTGAGCATCAGTGTAAAATGTCCAATAAGTAACTACCAAGAGTTACAGAAAGAAGAAGAGAAAATAAGAAGAAATTACTGAAGAAGCCATGAGAAATCTCCTGAGAAATGGGAGACTGTGAGTATTTATACCAAAATGATTTTCTTAAATCCCACTAAAAATAGGGATGAAAGGCCTATATTTATGACTTCAAAAAATTCTCAGGAATGGAATTAAGAAAATATAGAAAAACCTTCCTGTGGAAAAATGCAGTAAGAAAAACACATTACAGCTATCTCATATACGTGGAAATAAAATTTCTTAATTAAAAATGCCCAATTTAATGCAGGATAATATTCTCAGAGATGATCTAACAAAAATTCATCACAGAAATGCAATGGTACATAAAATTATAATAAACTAATATATAATTAAAATTTATTGAAATTATGATGTAATTACTTAGATTCAGTAAACAAAAGATCATCTTAATGCACAATAAAATTATTAATTTTACACATTTGATTTAAATTGGGTTATTCAAAGAAAAAGCTCCGCAAAGCATACTTGTAAGTAGAGAAAGGCTTTCAGAACATGCATCTCTGAATAAGTGAAGTCATCCTGACTGGAATTGCAGTGCAATCATAAGAAATTTTGAGGGGGATAAAAAAAGAAATTTCAGAGCTATGTTTTCAATTCAAAGTCATTCGGAATTGAAGAAAGAGGTATCGGTTTTGTTCTTCAATGTCTAACAATCATAAAGAATGTGTCAACTCCTATTGGCTGATTCCATTTTTGAAGAGGAATTTAGCAGTTGGACATCAAAGGCCAATAATTCAAAATCCTAGAAAATGTCATTTCTAAGGGGAACATCTGGAAAGTACATCTTAGCCCTCATTACTTTTTAGCACTTGTTCCACTAATGGGATAAGTTCGTCTCTTCTGGGATTGTACCTTCTGGGATTCTGCTTGATTTTTTTATCTAGAGAAATAAGACAAAAAGGTAATGCAGGCTTCAATGCCAACTATGCCAACTGCTGTTGAGGCTGGGTCTTGTTGAGGACTGAGCATGAGGTCACTAGGACTTTGGGTATTTGGCAGTGGTACAAGCTGCTTTTTTTGAAGAGGAAATTAACTGCTAATTTCCATTTCAAAAATGGAATCAGCCAATAGGAGTTGACACATTCTTTATAAGTGGAAACTCTTAGGCCTATCCTCAATTTCCATCCATAGCTACTTTACTCAAGAACAATTTATAAATAATGGCCATAATACAAGTTGTTTAACAGAAAACTCTCGGTTCTTCTATGTAGTAAATTACTTCATCTTCTTTGGTAGTTGTTCATTTCTGTTTGCTAAAATATAATACAAAGACCTCAGTCTGTGATTATACTCATAAATCTTTTTGTATGCCAATTGATGTGCTTTATATTTTAATCTCATGAGAGTAGGTAAAAGATTACATATTGGGAAGCATGTGAAAAATATACAACACAATTCACCCTTTCTTCTCCTGAAATCTATTTTTATCACTGCTGCAGGTAGAACTTGCATGTCCCTAATACAATGGATAATCATTTCTAAAGTCACATGCAAAAAACCTAAAATAAAGTCACAGGCAACATAAAATACTAGCTACTATAATGAAAGCTAAAATTGTCATTACCTCCTCTTACAATATAACAGGAATTAAAATGAAAGACAGTTGGCATAAACATAAATTCTGTAGTTTTGATTTCACCTCATTTCACACACAAGGCCTAATTAGTAACCACAGATGTCTCTCTTTTTGCCCTCATTTGCACTCTTAGCTGCACTCTGCAGATTATTTATCTGATGGTGCAACCCCATTGTCTGCTTCTATAGGATCTAGCTCTTTGACTATGCTCATGCATTTTTCTATGGATTTGAACTATTGGCCAAGGCAGAACTAAGGGGAGATACTTTAAGTCAGTAATCTCTGGGTTTCTACCATTTCCTTCCTTTTCCTATCATAGCATAGCAAGACCTTTCCTACTTTGAAGCCAAGATCAGTCATTTCACACAACGCAATGGAAGATTCCCTGTCTATGGGATCAAAGACTAAGGGTGAAACTGGTCAGACTGCAGTCTCAGCTTTGAATTAAATGGAATCCAGCTGGTGCTTCTAAGTGGCAATGCTTCATTTGTGAGAACAGAAATGTAAATACGGAAAAAGCCCTTACTAATGCAGATAAGGAGAAAAAAAGACTTTCCAATAACATATTTTTTAATCATGAGAAAAATAAATTATGGTTTGAATCTGTGGATCTTACAAATGTGTTTCCCGTCCACGGCAGAGACTGTGTCATATCTGGACATTGACTAAAGGCATAGGTTGTATCTTTAGACTGGTAGTTCAATTTTATAGACTGTTGAATATTCTGTCAAACATATTGCAGTGCTGAAAGATATTTTTAAAACTGAATTCTGCGGGTTAAAGTCCATTCCCATGCACACATGCTTACAATACATTGATCAAAGTTATTTTTGTATGGATAATAGTGATAGTTGCTTGTCCTTTCTGAAGTTCTCAGGGGTAGTCAGAGCAGAAGAACCATCAGGTGCAGATGGTAAATATGTGTATTACTGTTTATGTGTATAGAATACAGGATTTTCTGTCATTATACCATTGTCAAAGATACCTGTTCTTTTTCTTACAAGATTATATCCCAGTGCCATTTGCTTCTGTGATTTACCCAAAAAATTTGACAAAAGGTGTATAGAGCATTGTTTCACTGTCACTGCTGGACATAGTTGTCTGAATGGTTTTCGTCAAAAGGAAATGAGTGAATGTAATCCAAGCCACTTACAGACAGAATAGAAAACTGTCATGTATTATGTAATTTTGCCCAGCTTTCTTTGAGTTTTTGTACCCCCCTAACATTGGACTACAGAGATATCTCAGTTGGAGTCACTTCTTCACTTTGGGGCTAGTGTAGCATAACCCTGCAATATGAATGGCAAATCTTGTTGTTTTTATTGTTTTAAGCCACTGGTATTTGAAATGGATTTTTAATGTAACAAAGTGTAGCTGTTAAACTTGTATGATTTTATATCATGTTTTCACAGTCTTTATGGGTGTAAGCTAATCAGCTTGCCACTTGGTTTCTGATATCCTCAGGGAATGAAAGCAAAGCAGAAGTGAAGTATTAGCATTTACTCCTGGCCGGTTGAATACAGTAGCAGAATCCAAACTAGCCTGCAAGAGGAAATACACTCGTCCAATTGGCACATTACCCTGTCATCCCTGCCATCATGCACACATTATAAACAGCCCCATTGAGAAATTGCCTGGATGGCTGACATCTGCACAAGCCCACATGTTCCCTCCATTCTTTAGAGATTCATACACAGTGACAGCTCTCTGATCATCATTTACAGGGGACACAAATATTTTTATATTCTTTGCCTATTTAGGAAGATCCACATCTCACCTCAAATTCATTGTTACCAACTTTAGATATTTTTTCCTTACTTTTTCCCAATTATCTTCCTGTCCCACTACCTATGAATCAACAAAGTTTTGTATTTTAGTTAATTTCACCTTTCTATGAATTGATACACTTCTTAAAACTTCTCTGACTATAAAGAGATTCTAACAGTATTGTCTTATGAGACTATTCCAGAAAAGAATGTAGTGTAATAGTATGCCAAAACTGAGTACTGTTTGAATAACTTGTGCATTGTTTTCCTAACCAAACCCATACTCTCTCTCTCTCTCTCTGTGTCTCTCTCTGTCTCTCTGTGTGTGTCCTTCCTCCCTGTCATTACCAGTGGTCCTAAGTATGCTCACCAATTTTACGACAGATGAACAGCAAACACCCGGTGGGGTAAAGCAGGTAAGGATATGTCTAAGTATTTGTTACCCTGTACCTAACTCCTTTTCATCAGAATCAGTACCAGGACATGGCACATCTGGAGTAGAGGAAAGTTAGAGTTGGAAATGGTCAGTTCTTACTCCTGTACCCTAGGGTCCCACACTGTTTATCCTACTGAAGTTCAACCAGAACTACAGAAAGCACCTCTGTCCAGGATGGGCATGTCCCATACTACTGCTGATGTAATCAAAATATTTATTATTTTCCACATTATAGAGTATGTTGTTATTCCAAAAAAGATTCCAATACTGATTTATGATTCATCCAGAGAGGAATGCATCAATATATGTCTCAAAATCCAACATTCTCTATAAACATTGGGCTTTTTTCTTCATAGCGAGTAAACACAAATTTTCTTCACATTAAAGAGGGTATTCTCAAGAATTATTTATATTAGTAAACCCAAATTTAATAAGTCCAAGCCATATTGCAAAGTTTTAGTCCATTCTGTTGTATTAATTTATTTTACTGTGATACTTGGAATCCTAGTAATTTATCATAATCAGGCTCAATTATATCACAACTGATCAACACTTCATACTAACAAAGCTATCTATATCCCAGCCATATATTAATTATATCACTTTTGTCAATGTAAAATATCAGTAATGAAATAGCATCACACTGAGGAGTAAATTTTGACTTTTCAACATAGTTCAGTCAGGAAAGTAGAGGCATATGTATATCACTTTTGATTAAGACAAAGGCTATACTATTAACCTTTATGATAGGGAGAAAAGAAGCCCCTGATCACAAGATCCTGGGAGTGCTGATTTAATCAGAGCCATGTCCTGAAACTCAACTGTGGTTTCACTATGGGATTAATTTTGTTGTAATCTATAATCTTTCTACAAGTGATTAATGGGCAGTCAATGAGAATTGTTGAGTTTTTAAAATATTAAAATATATACTTTAAAATACGTGCAATTAGCAATATTTTTACTTCTGTTCTAGATTGTTCTGGATTTTTATTTAGTATGTTAGCAAAACCAGAGCAGAAATAGCCAAAGGATCCATGTGGTCTTTTCTACCACAACTGACTTTTCTACATAAATCATGGAAATTATGCAGGAACCCTGCCAGTACCTATGTCTAGAACTGCTGCATTTCAAGATCCTGAAAAAATAACCATGAGATACATCTGACATCTCACCTACTTCTGCTTGAGATAGCATTGTCTCTGTAAGCTTAGGATTGTCTACCTGAATATACTTAACATGTGTAACCTGCAGTCTGCTTTATCCCTGTAACTTAATGATTAATTAAATATTGCTATCGATTTTTGTCTCAAAAAACATGATCATCATCCAACTTAGTAATTTATTGATCTCACATGGCCTCGGATACATCAGTACTGTCCCCTGACCTGCATGCATCATGAAAATTTCTATTGTTAAAATGTCCATCATTGTTACCTCTGGCTTATAGAAGCTTGTCACTACAAAGATGCACAAACTGGTGCTCCTTTTAACAAAAATTTCTTTATAACAACCTCTTTGGTCTATAGCAGAGCACAGGATTTCTATTGGTGAGTATTTTTAATGTAACAGAATGAGTATAAAACTCATGACAGCCTTAACAGACTCCAAATCAACCAGGTTTAAACATTATTTTTAATGACTATTAAGTTACCACTTTAGTTTGCTCTCAGTTAACCAAGGTTTGTAAGGATGGAGGTTTGTAAGGGACAGTTAGAGGAATTTAGGGGTTCTGTTAATAGTAGTATTCCCAGAAATGTGTTCCACCTAACATTACTCAATTCAGCACGGTAAATCCCAAATTTGAGTAAGGATGTACACATCAATACCTTGATCCAAATTAGTGTTATATTGTATTTCAAGTTTTGAATATTTAGAATCCACTTGTAGAATACTCCCTAGACCACTGTTGACATAAATTAGTCATGCCCTGTAATGTGTTTGTGTTACTAGGCAGCTCCTCTTCGGGCATGCCATAAATTTCCAGACTATTTTATGAGTATTTAATTTTTATATGGGCTTAAAGAAAAAAATGTCAATTTGGTGATATGTCCTGAACTGACTCAGCAGCTTCCTCTTAGGAATCAACCTGAGGACTGCTTGAAAACACACACACACACACACACACACACACACACACACACACACACACATCTGGAATTAGAGGCACTGAAAAGGCCAACATGTCTGGAAATTATTGCTGGTAAAAAGATGGTTTATAACTCACAGTTTCTAAGTTATAAACTCTGTGCCTCAGAAGCTGTCATCTTGTAGCACCAGAGGAAGAAGGAGACTGAGAATTCTGCGAAGGAAGTTTTATTGCGGTTTTCACAGGAAGGAGAAGTTGGGGTGCGATAGGAAGGACTACTCATCTAATTTAAATAATGTCAGTAGACACTGTGGTTTATTCCTTTCTTCCAGTTTTTTTTTTTTTTTTTTTTTTTTTTTTTTTTTGTATGAGTCCTCAGGTGATTAGGGCAAGGTAGGGTAAGTTTGGAATACACATCCTCAAAGTGGTTGAGTGCACACTCTGGCATAGTTCCATTTTACAAACAAAGCATGATGCAAAGTCAGTTGTTTACAGGTTCTGTGAATGGGCTCACCCTATAGGGACTGTTCCTCCAGGGTCAATGAGGCTCCAGATATGCAAGCATCAAAATATAGAAAAAAGAGTTGAGTAGTACAAGAACCAATCACAAATATATTCAAGCATCTGATGTAAGAAAGCTAGTTCCTTCAGAGTAGGCATGTGCATGGTCAGTGTGTGTGTGTGTGTGTGTGTGTGTGTGTGTGTGTGTGTGTCAGGGGTGAGTTTGTGTATGTTTAAAGGATATCTTTGTTAAAAAACAAACATATCAAAAAAAAAAAAAAGCTTGCTGTTACTCTGAGCACCGAAGCCTTGTGTTCAGCTGTCGTGGCTGCAGGCCTCAGTGTTTATCTTCTTTTTCATTAGTGAACATAATTTGGAAGCAAATGATTTCAAGTTTTACTATCTCATGGCTACCATATTTCAGACGCTCTTCACATATATCTTCTTTTCTTCCTTTTCGAAATGTTCTTAAAGCCTTTCTAACATGTTTCTTATTCTGTTCTTGGTCAGGCACTCAGGATGTCATGTTTCCCATGTCACTGTCTATGCTTCCTAGCCTGGTGGGGAAGAATGAACTGTCTTCACAGTCTTTATAATCATGACTGTTAAGCCTACTTACCAGGCGCCTTCGCCGGCTGACCCGCATCTGTGTACCAGCCCTCATCCTGTGCTGCTGGGAAGCCCTGAGTTACGAAGATGCCGCCATGTGCTTCAGAACCAGCAGTAACTCAGTCTTTCCAGTCTTGAGGCTACTTCTTCTTTTCTCAAATACATGAACACCTCAATCATGGAAAATTGCTTTATATGATTCTAAACACTGAGAGGTGAAAAGCTTTATTTTCCTAAAGCTATTCAGAAGTTAACTTCTGAATTCCTCTGTTTCCCATCTGGGGGAAAATAAAGAAGCATTTTCAGAGAGGATATATATATATATATTACAATTGTATATGTAGGGTAGAAAGAAATGAAAGAAACAGACAGTAGTTCTCTGAAGCTAAAAAATCTAAGTGTATTTTCAATTCTTCATCTAAAATGACAAGTACGGAAGGACTTATCCAAGTCTGGGACAAGTAAATGTGCCTTGAGTTCTCTATGCCAAGAACTGCTTTGTGTTTTAAGAAGATGCTGTCATCTGACATTGATCCTGTGTGAAGGGTGTCTGTAGAATAAAAACTAAATTTCAGTGTCCTCCAACCCTTCTGTCTGTGGATCTTATTGGCAGAAACCAGCAGGCAGAACAAGAGTATGAGAGCAGTGAGATATACCCACGGAAGTCAGCGTGCACTCAGACAGAAGACAACTTCAGGTGGGTTTGACAAAGCAAATACAAAATAACTGGCTCAAGTGAAATCTAAATCAAACATCTTCATGTTTTTCTTCGAAACCCACACTATAAATGAGATCTAGATTGGCTCCCAGAGGCCCATGTACAAAAGGCTTTTTCCAAAGTCAATGCAGAATTCTGAATCATAAAAGAAGATGGAGCCTAATGAGGATGTTGGGGTGCTGGAAGCATACACAGAAGAGGATGTAGAGCCAGTCCATCCTCTTTCTCTGCTTTGCTTCCTGGATGCCATGGGAAGAGGAGCTCGGCTCTGCCACGCTCTTCTCCAGGATGTGTTGCACCAACACAAACCCCAAAACAACGGGGCCAGTTGGTGTTCACTGAAGCCTTCAAACTGTGAGCCAAGAGCACATGCTCCTGCACCAGTTCCTGGGCACTTTGGATGCTAATTAGAAAGCATTATTTCTTGACAGAAGAATTATGAGAGAAAATGTTGAGAAAGATCCAGAAGATGAATGAAAATTCAAGAAGAAATTTTAAAATGATTTTTCAAAACATTTTAAATTATTTTTAGAATCCTAACAAAATATAAAAAGTACTTATATACATGAGATTTGATTAGAAATCTGCTATCAGTAGCCATGCGTTTACCCAGACTTTGTATTTCTTGTTATTTTTCTTAAGTACAATTTTAGAGCTCTGATCAGTTCCACATGCATTTCTTTTTCATGATAAAATTTAAACACATTTGAGAAATCTGTGTGGCCCAATACTCAGGATGCTTTGGGGCTTAGCTAAGTGAAGAGAAAACATAACTGATTAACAGAAAGTGAAGCTTTGAGGCTGGACTGCTTGTATTACAAAAGAAGGACATCATTAAATTAAAGCCATTTACATTTTGAATTTCAGCGGCTTCTAAAATCAGCTTAAATGCAAAGCTCCTTATGCTGAAATAAGCTTACTTTCCAGTTGTAAACTGTTCTACTGAACACAAAAATTTTAGTTTATGTGAGGCTCCTTTCTCAAATTTAAACTGGTTTAGAAAAATCTGTCGTTGCTGTAAAATCTTTTGTTTTTTTCCGAATGCTGAATCAAACCCAAGGCCTTGTGTGTGCTAGAAAAGGGCCTCTGACATTAAGCTACACTTCCAGCCACAAACCAAACTCTATAGTGAAAGATTTAGTCCTTCTGATTTATACTATCAATTTTGTGGTGAATTTTTGCATTATATACTTTTACTGTAATGTTCAAGAATGTCAAGACAAAGATTAAGTTACTTTAGATAAAACCCACTCCCGCTTCTGATATGTGTTTTTCTATTTGAAAGCACTATATAGTATTTTTCATTTTTAAAATCTTAGTTCTCATAATACTTTGCACAGTTCTTTAGAAACTATACATTGTTAAATTTTACAGACAAATAAACAAATAGACGGGTAAACAGAGACAGATGGATGGATGGATAGACCGAGACAGACAGAGAGACAGACAGAGATATCTGGATATCTCAATTGAATATTTCTGTTTTGCTTTTTTTTTTTTTTTTTTTTTTTTTTGGTGGGATGGGGTGTTGAACTCAGGCCCTTGTGCTTGCCAGGGAAGCACTTATTCCACTGAGCCATCTCCCAGCCCCAACAATACTACTGTTTGTTTTTCCCAACCATGGGCTGGGGATTGAACTCAGGACCTCATGCATGTTAGGCAAGCACTCTACTACTGAGCCACATCCCCGAATATTTCAATTCAAGTGGAAAACTTGAGGTATCTAGCCTAGCAGCTAGTTCTAGAGTTGTTTATGAAATACATAATGAATTAAAACTATTAGAGTTAAGATTTGCCTTCCTGTAAATTTCTCAAAACTTAAGGATTGCTTTCTTGCCATAGTTAAGATGCGTCTGAATCATGAATATATATTCAGAAGTGTTTATTAAAATGCATTATTTAATTCACAGTTAAAATCCTTCATCATGGAAAAAAAACATATAAAGTACATCTCAAAGAGTTTCCTGGAATATTTTGAAATAAAGTAATTACTGGACCTTGAAATAATGAATTTTGAAGGAAATGGCCTGTGAGCAAGATGCAGAATGCTCTTCCCACTTGCAATACTTGTTTTCACTTAAATATCTTTAAAAAATTCATGGCATAAATACTGACAGTGTTTTTCTCAACAGTTTTGAGTAGATGTTTTCTATGTGTCTCAAAAGCTGTTTATGAGAAAATTGTTAACTACACGTTATGACATAGATACATAAAATTTGTTGTGAAAGATTTTTCCTCACTTAATTAACAAAAGAAAGAGCTAGAATGGTCCTCTCTGACAAAATACGGTTTGAATCTTTGACAGAACAATTATCAAATATGGGTAACAAAGTGATAAGGTTTAGTTTGTTACTTTATTATTTTAAAATAGCACCTATCACCACTTTTGTATAGCATTATGCATTTAAAAACTGCTGCTTCATTAGCAAAAAAGCCCAAAATTATACATGAACTTCAGAATCTGTTTACTAGTCTGTGGTGTCTTTTTAGCTTCCTGAGCCTCAAAATTATTATCTGTCATATGCAGAATTTGAAGTTTTGCTCAGTGTTTGGAATAGAGAAATGCTTACTTAGCGCACCACCAAGAAGCACAGGTTCCTCTACTCATCCTCTTAAAATTCACTTAAGCTCTTCTTAAAAAAAATATTCCAATAGGTCAGCTGACATTCATCATTCACGTGAATTGTCACAGGCAGGTTAGCTGAGCTTCCTGTTCCTGTTCTTTACCTCCTAACAGCTGCATTAGAGGCAGACATTCTAATGACAGGGCTGGAATCACAAAATTGGAGAATATATTTTTGATGAAGTAATTTCAATTATTGGCTAAAACCAAATTTTTATCTGTATATTATAGACCCATTGAGTTCCATTTTTAAATAAATCAACATGTAACTTACTATAATTAGAAAAATTATACTAAACCATGTATTATTCTCATTACCAAAAGTGATAATGAAAAATATTTATCTAGTATGTACAGAACTTGGACATAAAAATGGGAAGAGACAAAAAAGAAAAATGATTTCAAACATTGTTTTTGCAAGTTTATTTATTCCTTCTTTAAATAAATAAAAAAATTCAAATTTTTGGCATACATTGTTATATGTAATGGATATGGTACATAGAACCTAAACTTTCTAAGAGACATTTTTTTAAAGTGAACTGGAAGTAAATTTTTCTGTGGAGTAATAAACCTCTGGGTTAGACAAAAACCATTCTTTAAACTTTTTTAAATATACCATATAATAATTTTCCTAAATCTTAACATACTGATACTACTCATAATTCATTAAACATATACGAGCTTACTTGTCTTTTTTAACAAATCCACCAAGTATATTTAAGTATCATGAGTATACTTATACAGAAATTTTCTGTCTAGATTTTAAAGCCTTAAACACATTTCCAGTTAAAAAATATCTTCCAAATTACTCAGACTCCTGCTAAGGAAGGATGTGCACTGGGGCAATTAGGACATTTAATCAGCTGGATTTGTCAGCTAAAGGGGGGAAATCATTAGTAAGATGCTGGGTGGCTAGTGACAGCTTAAATACTTATAAATCACAGAATTGTCAGCTCCTTCATTTAAAAGGGACAGGTTGAGACTTTTTCAATTTAAACTTTTGATTTATGTCACTTTGCCTAGAATCTAAGCACTTGGAATCCTGTCATGCAGAAAACACGAGAACTTTGATAAAAGTGAAACAAGCACGGTGTCCTCCATGCAGTCACAAATCTTCTCTTTGCACACTGCTGCTGGGTCTCATTAGGCTGCAGCAACCGTGATACATGGAGTCCCTCCCACTCCGTGGAACACGCATTGTGCCTCACAGCTGGCCGGATGTCATGTCGCAAAGTGGAAGGAAGCATAGAGAAAGCGTCCACCTGAGGCCTTTGCAATCCAGGTGCAAAAACTGATTTCTGAAATAGAGCTAACTGTTGATAATGCTGCAAAATTAACAAATGGACTCAACACCAAACCAGATAAGTTCTCAGAAGAAACAGAAAGCAGTTAAATACGCAGTATGTGTAATTTGCAATTAAAGGACCAAAGCTAATAACATCACTTTTCAAAAGTCATCTTCAGTAATATCTCAAAAAATCTGTAGTAAAATATTGTAGTAAAAGTATGTGTACAATAATTTAATGTTACCTATTCTTCCATTGGTTTTATGCTTATCAGTACCAAGACAATGAATTGACTCTTTTTTGTGAACATAGTTCATTGTAGTACAATTAATATATAATAAATGGTACATACTTATATATAAAGTGCTGATATATACAATGTGTGGGCAGAATTTGTAAACCAAGAGAAAAACATCCCCAAAGGTTTAAGGTAAAAAAATTCATCATCTTCAGATGATTCATTGTGTCTTTTGTGTGTGCGTGCATGTGTTTATCTTGTTTATTCTTCCTAAGAACACATCAAATAAACTCTTCCGAGCATGTTCATTGATGTAATATAGTGGACCCGCAAAATTTGAGGGGATAATGTTTCAAGAGTACTTAAGAATTGCAAACAACTGCGAGTTTCAGATATGTCAGAAAAATGCCTATAAATGTCTTTTTATATAGATGAAATCATAAATATTTTATGTTTCTGTATTTATTTAATAAAATGTTATATTGACAAAACCTTAGGACCTTTTAGCAGCATCCCAGGTGTCTTGGGCTTTAAGAAGAACAAAAGTGAGAACACTGGAGATAGCTACTCATGGTACAGCAAACTGCCCTGGTTGGGGAAGGCGGCTGCATCTGAAAAGAGTAACAGGGAAGCTGCCAATCAGCAGAAAGGAAAAGTGAATTCGTTCTCCTATTGGGTAATTGCAAACTTTGCACAAAAAGCAAAGCAAACAAAGAAGCAAAAATCAACCAAGCAAAACAATTCCTGTAAACATCGGTGGTTTCTACTAAAGTATGGGGGTTTCTTCAAACAATTATTTGATTTTTGGGAAAAATATGAAAATGATTGAAGATGCAAACTCTGAACTGTATTCTCATAGAGTTATACTAGGTTGGTGACATCAGATACTGTACTATATAGGAGATACCTAAAATGCATCCATTTTGCATAACTACAACTTTAACCAATTACACACTTGCTTCTTAATGCACATTAATGCATTATTAGATATTTTGTTTATAAATAGTTTCTCTAAAGCCATAGTAAATTAATTTTGTCGATCCTTTCCTTTGCTCTTTGGAATCTATCTGCTGTCACAAATGGTAGATTTCCTTTCTGTCTTAATATTGAATAGCACTGCATTATTTGTGTAAACCATAATTTCTTTTTATGGAAAAAAAACTAAAACTAAATTGCATAACAGAATAATACAAAAATAACAATAGTTAAGTAGCTAATCATAAATGTCCATCAATGGAGGAAGGGTTAAAAATGATGTGGTGTTTTATACGATGGAGCATTACTCAGCCACATTTTCTTTATTGTATATAATATTTATATTGTTTACCAATAATTTGGTTACTGGGCATAATTCCTTAGTGATTATAAATCATAGTTATTTCTATGGTTCTAATTTCACTTTCTTTTTGTTTTTTTGTCTTTGTTGTAGACCCACAATTGAGATTGTTAGATAATCCTGGGGTTGTGGTTTCCTATTTAATACCTGGGATCAAACTCAGACATTGCACTTGCCAGAAGCTTATGCTGCTGAGCTGTCTCTCCAGCTGTGGTTGCATTTTTAATCTTAAGGAACCTTCTGTAATGACTCCATAGTTGCAGCACCAATTGTCAACATTTCCTATTTCTCCACATTTTGTCAACATTGGCTATGTGTTTAAGAAACATCAGTTCTAACCAGTGTGAGATGATACATGAATTGCAGTTTTGATTGGCATTTTTCTTCTGATTAGTGATTTAAGCATCTATTCATTTGCCTATGGGCCATAAAAGTATCTATTTTGGAGAAATGTTCATTATGGTTCTCTATTTAATTCAACTGGGTACTTTTATTTTTTTCATGTGGTCTTTGACTAGTAGAAGATCATTACACACTGGTAGGAGCTTCTTAATGAATGTTAATGCATTATCAGATAATTTGTTTATAAATATTTTCTCTAAAGCCATAGTTAATTAATTTTGTGGATCCTTTCCTTTGCTATTCAGAAGATTTTTTAGTTTGACATTGTTCTGCTTATCACCCTATGTTGGAGCCCCCTGATTACGGATTGAAGATTCCACAAGTGATAAGCTAAATAAACATTTCTTTCCTTAATTTTTAAAAATAATTTTATTGAGAAATAAATAGCAATGAGACAGTTTCAAAACCCATTAGTAGGACAGTTTCAATAATTGATACATTGCATATTGTTGTCTTAGTGGTTATTCATTTTATAAGATGCAGATATGATATCCTATCTATCAACACTATTAGAACAAAATTTCTATTAAAAAAACTCCTTAATTTTGGATGTCAGGTATTTTATCTCTGCAATGAGAGAAAAGTAATAAAGACAAATGCATCTTCTACCTTTTCCTTCCAGACTTTTCTTGGAAACTTTCTGTTATATACTGGAAAGCATGGATCCTGAGGACAAAAAAATGTCTACATGGCATTCCAGAGGATATTAGATAGAAGTTCCAAATTTACACTCAAAACTACGAATTCATAATGAAAATCTGGTCAGATTCAGCAAGGATAGAAGCTGTAGAGTAAATGGTAATCAATGGAGGGTCAGCTAATTTGTTCCATTATTTGAGTTCAAATTATAGGTTTTCCCCATTATTGAACATATACTTGGAAAAAAACATACGTAGTAACTCATGGAAGCCACATATTGCTTCTCTTATGCATGGACTGAAGACTATTTTGACAAAAAGGCTGTGGGAGTCTGTAAGACTAAATAGCAACCCAAGAGCAGAAGTTAGTCCCATTCTGAAATTACAGTCACCATAAAAATCTACAGAGAAATTCAAGAAATGTTTTTGTATGTTCTCCTATATCATCTCAAGTATTTGATTGATCAAACTTGGATGGGGTTTGTTGATTTTGTTGTTCACAAGGTAAGAAATTTATATAAGAGAATACTAGCATTTTGTGTAAATTTTAAAACTAGCTGGAGATAGATTTATAGATATTCAAAAGCTGATCAGATTAAAACACCAGATTAGGCAGATGGAGTGACCAGGAATCAATCTGTGGCATGCCATGCCAGCTCTGCCCCCAAGGCATGTTGTGACAGTGATAGAGACTGAGCATGGGTGTGAACCTGTTATTCAAGCATTTGGGATGCTGAAAATAGGAGAATCACTACAAGTCTGATCTGCGTAGTGAGACTTTGTGGACCTTGTACTAAATAAATAAAAAAAGCTGATCATTTCATAGGCAGAATTTAGTTTTAGTCTTACTTTTGTCTTAAAGTGCTCCTTAGTATATAACATTTTTCAGTATCTTTGAAATAGTGCTTCATATAATATTACTACAGGATCATTGCATTAATAATATTTTTCTCATTGAGTATTATGACCAAGAAAAAGCAAATGCACTAAGTGCTCAGTAAAATATTGGCATACTAGAGATTAAGGGACAAATTTCATGAAATGAAGACCTGTCCCATCCTGAAATATCCTATCATCAAGTGTTCAGAACACTGTGGAGATAAACCCAGTGACCGCTTCCATTTACAATGGAGTAAGAAGCTATCTGTTTGGTTTGTGTATCTGAATTTGAAAGACAACATGCACCTATCTGAGTTGGGCTGCTCTCATTCATATGCTTGATAGCTTGTAAGGCCATGAGTTTTGTGTGAGATTCAAGACAATATGGCATTGATATGAGGTTTATGCTCTGGTGCAGCTGACTTGACCACTGTGTTAGTCTGTGCAGTGTTTGGTCCATTTGATTCAAATATATCAGGCAGATCAGACAGATTTACAGAATCTCTGGAGGGAATGCAGAGTGCAGACCATTAAGACTTTGAAGTAAGGAGCTGGGGAGATGACTCAGTAGAATAAGTGCTACCCTGGCAAGCACAAGGGCCTGAGTCCAATCCCTGGTTC
>PVKA01005963.1:13469-26881 GCA_004027165.1 Ctenomys sociabilis | reverse complement strand
TGCACTAGTCTTATGAAATTCTTTTTTTTAATTTTATTTTAAAATGTATTTAGTACAGGGTCTCACTACAAAAATCAGACACCTAGTGATCCTCCTGTTTTCAGCCTCCTAAGTGCTGTAATTGTTACAGGCATTTGCCACCATATTCATCTCAGTGTGCTTCTGGGCAGGCACAGCATGCCAAGGATTGAATTCTTGTCCATTAGGCACTTTAGTCTTCTGAGCTATCTAGCCAGTTCTTAGTATTACAATCTTAACAGGAGTGAACATACTGGATTAGACCTAAGGGGATTTGTAAGGTGTAGAAAATGACCTTGCCCAGCCTTATCCCCTCCCTCCTTTTTTTACTTCCCCAGCGATGGAATCATAATCAGTTTTCTAATAACAGAAGAGGGCTTGATTCCCCATTAATGTTAGGAATGCACAGCAATGTCTGTTTAATAATGTATATGGTATATAGTGGTTACCATCCAGACAAAGCTAGCTGCTGCCTTGCACACTGGCAGAGTCTTGACAGATAGAAAAAAAAATTGTTCTCATTGACAGGGATCTGAAGAGTAAATTTCACTTTCCATTTTACAAAGAAAAGTTCAATCTACACTAACTTCTGAGCAGTGCCTGACGGGCTGGCTCCCCAGCTTGCTGCAAATCACATTGGAAGACTGTTGAGAGGAAAACCTGCCGAAGGAGGAGTTATGAGTCTTGATCTATAAAACTTTGCATAGTGTGCCAATATGGTTATGTCATATTTAAATGCCTTAAAGATCATCTGCCCAAAAGGAATCTCTAAATAATCAGATACACAAGGCTTGTTTTGTGGCTTTCCATACATTAGTTTTTAGATTTCTAGATTATTCACAATGGGCCTCTTTACTAAGTGGTTATATTAATGAGGATGGAAATTTGCATGAGCTCAATAGAATGGGTTGTGCAACCAATTGCTAAAACACAAGGGTAATACAGAGCCAACGTGATACCATTTTTCTGTGGTCAGTTGAATACACAAGTATCTTCGTAGAGTGAGAGAGTTGGTCTGTGCACAGAAAGAGCTATTTTGACAGACTGACCATTCCTTCTTCCAATAGTTTTTTTCCAAGGCACTTTCGTTAACATCATCATTTATACATTTCCAATGAAGCATTCTTTTTCATACATTCAGCACCACATTACTTCTAATCAAGAAATTCATTTTGTCACTCATGAAGGGTATCAGCAGTGATGGCAGAGAATTCAACAGCGTTAGGAAGAATTCATCACCTACAATTATGTGACCTAGTAGAATTGTAAAGCTGCACATTTGTTGATGCAGCTTTAATATTTTCAAGGAGATGAAATTTCTCTTCTCTCATACGTTGTAGTGTATGCCTTTAATTAATGGACTCATCCATTTTTACATTAATAGATGGGAGAGAACCTTGTCTCACTATAGTATCCAATAATTTATTCTTAATACTTCCCTTCCTATCCATATAAACGTGGATTTATATTCTCGGAGGGAAGAGGAGAAAATGGAAGGTAAGGGAGAAAAAAATGGAATGGAAGGGAAGGGAACAGTATGGGGAAAAATGGAGAATAGAAGAAAAGGATAATGTTCACAGTTGCAATTTCATTAAAGAAGGAGATGGGCTTGACACATGACCATTTTGGATTTCCCTTCTATTGAACTGATAAGCAAATAAAGAGAATATTTTCTTCTTTTTTTCTTTTTTTGCAGAAGTCAGGCTCTATTGTGCTTGCCAGGGAAGTTCTTTTTCTACCGAGCCATTTTCCTAGCCCTAGGGAATATTTTCAAGTTTTGGTTGATCTTTCTAAATTACCAAGGTAAATCTGAGTTAGTACTATGCCCCTTGCCTCCCACAAAAAGAAGGACTAGGCTCACCAGGGAATTTTAGAAAGAATACCTTTGTATTTCAATTCTAATGATAAGTATAATAGAAAGGAGAATTCAGTAAGGTCAGGCCAATAGAAACTTGTAGTTTGTATAAATAAAATTTTGGGGTGACACCCCAAATAAAGAAACACAGCCAACTAAGATAAATAAAATAAGGTAAAGGAAATATGAAATTAGGGAGAGGAAGAAAGAAACAAAAGTAATCAAAAGTTTTTGATTTTGCATTATAATTAGCTAAAGAGAGAGGACCTATAGTAGTATATCATGTCAAATGAGTCACGTCTCCTTCAGTGTTTCTTCACTTATATAGACAACAGTGACTTCACCTCTGTTGAGAAATAATGGATGTTGAGTTGAAAAATATCCAAGGTTAGTCTGTAATTGTTACTTTCCTCTTACATCCAGATTTTGTATTTTTGTTGTATTTTTTTTTCTGCCTTGTAAGGAATAGACCTCTGTGTGCTGTATAATCTAGGTATTCTTGATTTTAGACATCAGATGGATTCAGCCAATAGCAAAAAAGAAAGATTTTAGTTTTTCCACATTCCTTCCTTAGTTCTGGTAGTAACTACCTTCTGCATAACCCCAGGATCTACTGAAAATTCCCTCTTACTCTGTCCAGCTCTCTCAGGCATCATCTGTTGTCCTTTTCCATAAAGGTAGTAATGCCTGTTATTGCAAATCTTTGGATTCTGAACATTACAAACCAAGCATTTAAGAAGCTCAGGCAGAAGGAAATGAATTTAAACCCAGATTAAGCTACAGAGAAAATTCTAGAAGAACATGGAGTATGTACTGTTTCATGTCTCAAGAAACATTGCCTAAGTTCTAACTGAATGTGTTTTCTCCTTTCTTCTGAGATCCAGATTGACATGTTATTCCATAATAAGAGAATCCCTGTACATGGAATGACTCAGGTCACCAACCTTATGTGCTTTCTTCTAGAAATATTAGTTGAAATGGCTCCAAGAAATTCACCTTGTTAAAGAGATCTTGAATCAATGGATGGAGGCATGAAGGTGGTGGTTCTGATACCTTCTTTCTGGAAAGACATTTGCTTGTACCCACTCCCAATATCACAGAATATCTCTTGAAGCATGTACAAACAATTTTAAATGTTCTAAATTGTATTATGTTTGGAGGTCATGCAGTTAACACTGAATGATTATGATTTTCATTTTCATGCACACTAGTGAATTTAACACAAGTTCTCTTTCTAGCATGAGATTCCTGGCTGATCGTTTCGAATTTTACTGTTACTAGTGCCTTTATTATCATAGAGCAACTGCTAAATCCTGATACACAAAGTTGTTGTGAAAGTTAAATTAAATGATACATGTAAAACATTGAAGATTTTTAAAATAATCCATAGTTTGTATCAGTCAATGCTATTCTTATTATCTTACACATTTATCTGCCCTCTATAGACATAGACATAGCTCTATTCATTTTATTCCCAATCCAAGCCCATTCTCAAACATCTAGGAAAAATATTTCTTTGGGAGGCAGCATCATCCTTTGTGGCCTGTGCTAACTTTTCACCTGGTCTTCATAGAGTGTCTTCCTCTTTCATAATCCATCATTGCACATGCCCTAAATTACAGATCTTATAGCACTAGAGAGTTTGCCTTGCAATTTAGCTATTGAACTGTCACATGGCTTGCTGTATGATTATCCCATATTTCCTTTTAACTTTCCTTGATGTTTTCTCATTAGACACTCTCATATGATTAATCTTAATTTTCCTTCTCCTTTATCTCCTGAGATAACATCATCATTCATATTAAACCTTACAGCAACACATTTAATTGAAATTTTAATGACTAATACTCTTAATCATTTCTGTAGAAGGAAAAACTATTTCAATTTATGTTAGTTATAGTCATACTATGTCTTCATTTCATTTCTTCTTTCAAAGCAAAAAATTAGCAAAGAAATCCTTTGCTGCAAATGAAAAGTGAATTATAATTTGGCATTATGTATCACTGAAGTTGAATCATGGGATGTATTCACAGTCTGAAGAGCTCTGAGAGCAGAAATACATTTGAAACAACAAGGCACCTACATCAAGTAACCATAGGAAAGATCATTGCTCTGGAAGACTTCAATAAAGTATGTTAATTAAAACCTGTGTCCAAGCCTCCTCAGTAGTTTGGTGGTTGACAAAGGTACTTCAGAACAGTTTGAAAAGATTGTGCTTCCTGTTTGGAAGCAAATGAAAAGTCAGCAACACTTTCATCATTTGAGATAGATATGACACATTCAAATTGGCATCTAAAAGGGAAGACAAATCATCTGAAGAATAGACGTTATGATGTTCTTTTACTGAAAAAGCCAAAGCCTTAGCTGTGCCAATAGTTTCACATCAGTCAAATCTAAGACAAATTTATTGTAGGATTTTGTTTCATGTTTTTCTATTCTAGATTTTCTTTCTTTCTGTGGATTTCCTTTCCACTTGGCTTAGGCTAGAGAGCACTCACTGAATTCAGACATACAATAAAGTCAGGCAGAACTTATTCTTGAGTTTTAACAATGCTACCAAAACCCCACAGCTGCTTACTGGCTAATTTCAGTTAATGAGATAGCTTACCTGAAGGCTAACTCCACAGTGGAACAAACACACAAAAGAGGTTTGATTATCTGGTAACTAGCCTACTTTAATAATTTGTGCACCTTGCATATCATTGTTAATATACAGTTAATTTGAAGAAATTTTCATTCATAAGGAAAGCTATAAGGGTCAAATTTTTATCTTGCATGATGAAACAGTGCTGCGAGGAGCAAAAGCACTATTTTCTTTATGACAACATTGGATCACTTAGGGCTCAGAAGCGCAATCTGAAATTCCTTCAGGTTTTAATATATCACCAAGGGAAGTTACAGACTATGAATTAAAAATTGGTAGAGGAAACTGAGTGACCTTTAATGCTTCAGTAGGAATCAGATTTGGTACGTAGAAAGTTCAACACGCCAAATGAATTATTAATATTTTGACTTAAATTTGCAGACAGCGTTGTGCCCCACATCAAGCTGATTCAAAGATGGTCCATGTAAATGACATGGTATTAGTTTATAAAGAAACCAGAAAGATTCCTATTGTCTAGTGACTGTGACAGCCTCTTAGCATAATACCATATGACTAATGAGCCTACTATACTTTCAGCTATAAATAAATATGTCACAAACAATTATGAACAAAAATCACAAGAACAAGGACCCAAGTTTGATCCCTGCATTCTGTGCATGGTGGTACACTCATATAATTCCAGCTCCAAGGAGGCTGAGACTGGAAGATTACTATAGTCTGCACTGCATAGCAAGATCCTATAACAACAAGAAGAAAAGTGATATGTAATAATTATAAATGACTATGATATTGTGTTGGTATTAAGAAAACTATAACTTCTAATTACTATTTCAATGTATTATCTTACTTACAAATTCTTTAAATTATAAAACAGTTGCTATAACTATCCTAATGTCTCATATTTACAAAATGTCTCAGTTGTGCCATTTTCTTTTGTGATTTGACTTGAATCTATTATGAGTGTTATTAATCTTATTTTATAGTAGTCTATGTAGAAGTCTTACACATCTATCATAAATTAATTATGTGATTTTTTAATATTTTATGAAGTGAATAGAATTCTAACATTTTAAAACATTTTTCAAAGCTAGTATTTTATTTTTTTTAAAGTGAATAAAAAAGAGCATTTAAACCAATACAGAATATCAAAACAAGATGACAGGAAATGAACAATGTTTGTTACATTGCATGTTGTTATTTTCAAAGTAGTTGTTCTGATTATCGGCTGTAGGCAAGGAAAATTAATCAAAACAATAAGCATTAACTTTTCCCTCTCTTTCTTTCTTTTCTCCTTTCCCTCATCCCACTTCTTTCCTTTTGCACAGTTTCTTTCCTTTTCACAATATCATTTATACCTTTCAGATTTTACATAGTCTTTCAGTTTCTTACACTAGGGAGACAATGTGTATACATTTTTATTTGGAAATTATTTTGTGTTGCAATATATATGGACATATATAATTTGTAAAGATACTTATTCATTTAAATATATATTTTGATCCTTTGTAATTTTCTGCTTGCCTAACCATATCTTTTGCAAATAATGACATTTTCGTCATCTTCATATTTTTAAATTTTTTAAATCATTACCCATTTTTTTCAAAATGTGTTACTTGAGATATTTATCCAGCTCTGGAGAGGCTGAGAGTGGAGGATCACTGTAAGTCTGCACTGCATACCAAGACACTGTAACAAGAACAAAAATGATATTTAATAATTATAAATGACTATGATACTGTTTTCCATTAAATAAACTATACTTCTAATTACTATTTTATTTTTTTCCTAATTTTATTGAAGAACAAATAGCAATGAGACAGTTTCAAATCAAATTATTAGAATAGATTCAATAATTAATACATTGCATATTTTTTTAGTGGTTTTTTGTTGTACAAAGTATAGACATGATATTCTATTTACAAACACTATTAGAACAGATGCCTCTATTCATTGAATTAAGATGTATTCTCCTACTTATAAATTCTTTGAACTATAAAACAGTTGCCATGGCTGTCCTAATATGTCTCATATTAACAAAATGTCTCAATTGTGCTATTTGGTGAGACATAAGAATAGTCCAGTTTATTTGAGACAATACCCAGTGGCTATTGAAGATTAAAAAAAAAGGATTGAACCTCAAACTTAAGAGATCACTAACTGATGTACAAAATGTTCTTAGTGTTTTTTTAATTACAAACTTTAAAGTTATTACATCTCAGATCATTCTGTTAATGTCATTAGCTGTTCAAAACATATCAAATCAATGGTATGTAAAATGCTGAGGCTCCCTAGACCCTGTCTTTATCATTTTCATGGGAGTCATTACTGTATTTGGTGAGAATCATTTTAGAGTATTCATGATTATCCTGCTGATATTATTATTTGGTCCATGTATATTTAATAGTTTCTTTACCAGATTCAAAGCTGTAATGAAAATGCCTGATGTCTATTGAGGGCCTTTAGATAGAACCTCTGGAGAGTATCTCTGATGACTGGTTCACAACTATGACACCTTTCAGCCTAAAGAAGCCAGAGCAGTCATTGCCCATGATTCCCTCACGGCAGCTTGGGTTACTTCTTCAGAGGGGGTAATGTTGTAGGCAGCTGAATTAAATAGAAATACTATAGGCAGTCAGACAGTGTCAGGCCCTCAAGGACAAGATGGAAGACAAGGTGACTTTACAACTTAAATGAGACAGACACTCCTGTGTGGGCCACACCTCAAAACCAAAACAAAAGAGGAAACACAGCTACATATTTCCCTAGGAATGGGCAACAGGGATAGATATTCCAAATAGGTATCAATCATCTTGAAAAAGCCCAGATGAGTCACTAGCCCAACTCCCAATAGGAAGAGACCCTGTCTCATATTCACACCCACTTGCTATGTGATTCAATTCCTCCTTTGGTACTGGATTTAATCAATTTTACCCGAGCAATAGTGCTTGTAATTTCATTGGCTACTCATAGCTTTGTACCACCTAAGTGAGTTCCTATGTCTTCTCCATCACTTTAGACCTTCCTCACCACATGATTTTCCTGTATAAAAGTCACTGGAAGAGACAGCTTCCCAGGGACAACCTGCTCGGTGCCTCCCTCCTGTCCCTCTCTCAGACAGGATCTTTCTTTCCCTCAGTAAATATATTCTGCTCACAATAAAAAGAAGGGCCAGCCACATAGCTCAGCAGATTAAAGCACCTGTTGAGAGGCTGTAAACAGGAGAATCACTATGAATCCAATCTGCACAGTAAGACTCTGTACACCCTGTACACTCTGTCCTAAATACATGAAAAAGGAGGAGAAGCAGGAGGAGGACGAGGAAGAGGAAGAGGAGAAGGAGAAGGAGAAGGAGGAGGAGGAGAAGACGAAGACGAAGACGAAGACGAAGACGAAGACGAAGAAGAAGAAGAAGAAGAAGAAGAAGAAGAAGAAGAAGAAGAAGAAGAAGAAGAAGAAGAAGAAGAAGAAGAAGAAGAAGAAGAAGAAGAAAAGACAAGAGATACCTACAGTCTACTCTTTTCTCACAAAGGCTTTCAGCTAGAGCCTGAGCAAACACCTTATGAATGGCACAGACTTTAGTGATGGTCATAGGAATAGGAAATCATTTTCAGATTATTTAACTTATTTATCTTTGTGTTTTTGAGAGACAGAGTTTCACTATGTAGTTCATTCTAGCCTTGAAACTCATTTTTCCCATGCTGTTTATCTCTTTCACCTTCATAACTGCTGGGATTACATGTTTTATGCAGGGATTATAAGCTTTCACTGTCACACTTCTCTATGATATATATATATATATAATTATATACATAATTATATATATATATATATATATATATATATAATAATCCCATCATTTTCTTACCTTTTTTCTTCTTTGTTTTATTCACAAGTTGATACATATAAATGTGAATTAGGATTCAGGACAATATTTCATCCTAATTATAGCTTCTTCAAGAATAATTTTAGGTAATTTGTCATTTGCCTTTATTTATTAATATTAAGATCAATAATTTTGCTTGATACCTTAAGTAATAAAGACATTTAAAATTTTTTGTATGTACTGAAGATTGCAATTATATGGGGAAGTGATTTGAGCTGATAAGTAAAAGCTCCCCAATAGGATTAAATGTTAATTTCAAAGGCCTGTACATAGATTGTTTGGTTAGAGATATTTCTGGTAATTTTTTTTGACAACCTATAAATCTCATTATCACTGCTATTAATATAATTTTATGGAAAAGAACTAGAAAGATATTACCTCTAGTGACAAAATTATGGCTCCATAGAAGGGCAAAATCTGCTATTTCCCTGATTCTTTTGTTATCTTTTCGTTCAGAACTATTTACTGAACATATTGTATTTACTAGCAGTGAGCAACATGAAAAAGGTATTGGATTGGTTTTCAGGCATCAAGATGCTCTGAGAAGTGGTTCTAAAATTCTGAGAAAATGATTCCTTGAGAGAGTCTTACTGGTATATGGCAGTCCAACTACTCCTTTTTTAACATTATTTTCCATTTTATTGAAGTACAAATATCAATGAGACAGTTTTAAGACACCTTAACAAGATGGACTTGATAAATTAATACACTGCAAACAGTTTTCATAATGTTTTGGTATTGTACAAGGTGCATACATGATATTATACTTACAGAAATTATTATAGCAGATGTCTCTTATAAGTAAATTAAGAGAGTGTAGTTGTTTGCTTATCCTATTATTTATAACTGAATTATATAACAGATTCAATAATTAATACTTTCTACCTTGTTATTTTCCTAGTGGTTGTCCTCAGTACTAAAGCCAATGTAACACCCTGGCCAACCACCATTAGTGCAAATCTTGCCTCTCAAAGAATTATGTAGAAGCACGGCATATCTATCCCAACTGTACTGTCCATACACACACATCATGATTCTTGCATTCTATACCCTTCCTTTGTCTAGACTTGTCAAAGATGGGCACTCCATTGTCATTCAACCAATTTAGGTGCCTAAAATCAGTGACAGAATCCAACACAGTCCAGCATTCCACAACAATTGTTATCTGAAGAAGTTGTCAACCATAGCCATTTACAGCTCAACTTATTATTATGGCCCCCCATTTTATACCTCATTTTTATACTTTTCTGCTGGACAGTTAAGATGGAGATAGAGCAAGACCTACATACCAAAAACATGTAATTTTGTTTCTTATGAAGTCAGTGAAGTCCCCTCAGGGTTTATCTTGTAATCCTGTACCTTATTCTGTACATTCTTTGTCTGTGTCATCCATGTGGATGAATCATGACCAATACTTGACCAGTTTGCTCTCTGTGAGAGCCTGAAAGTTTTCTCTTCATGTGACTCACCTTAGGCACACTCTACATCATTGATCACATTCCTGTGCAGCTCCATAATCTCCTTGTTCATAAAACTTGGGATACACCTGGGTTTTATGATGTCACAGTACATGGGTTATCTATGTCCTGAGTCTTTGCTGAACTTGAAAGGCTAGGGCTGAAATGTTGGCTGGCCTTGCGGCTCTTCTATTTCTCCAATTTTGATCTGTGAAATTAGGTTGTTAACCATCCAGAAGAAAAGCTGATTAGTACCCTGCAGCATATGCCGTTCACATTGTCCTATCTGACTCAATTGTTTTTAGTTGTTGTTGTACATTTCTATTTGTATTTCTTCTTTTCACTTCTTATACATGATAGGAGACTACATGATATTTAAACATGTATGTCTGGTTTATTTCACTTACGAGTATGTGTTCAAGTGGCATCCACTTCAATTTAAATGCTTCAAGTTTATCATTCTTTACAGCTGAGCAATACTCCATTATATAGAAATGGCACATCTTTTTCAGCATTACTCATGTGACGGACATCTTGGTTGCTTCCAAGATTTTGCTATCACAAATTATGCTGCTATAAACATAGGTACAAATATATCACTATGATATAATGATTTCAGTTCCTCAGAGAAAATTCCCAGTAGAAGGATAGCTGGCTTGAATTGGATTTCCAGTCCTACTGTGAGCAGTCTCCACACTGACCTCCACAATGGTTGTACCAGTCTACATTCCCACCAGCAGTGGAGAAGTGTTCCCTTCTCCCAACAACCTCTCCAACATTTCTTGTTGGTTGATTTCCTAATGATAGACATTCTTTCTGGAGTGAGATAGTATCTCATTGTTGTTTTAATTTCCATTTCATGAATACCTAGCAATGTGGAGCATTTTTTCATATATTTATTCGCTTCTTTAATTTCGTCCTCTGAGAAGTGTGTATTCATCTCAGATGCCCATTTCTGAATTAGGTCTTTAAATTTGAGGGCCCTGTTATAGCTTAGTTCTTTATGTATTCTAGACAGCAGACCTTTGTCTGGCTGTTTATTAGTTAGGATTTTTTCAAAATTTGTGGGTTGTCTTTTCACTCTGTTGACAATTTCTTTTGACATGCAGAAGCTCCTTAGAAAGAGTTCATCCCAGTTGTTGATTCTTTCAAGTGCTTCCCATGCGAATATATGTTTGTTCATGAAAGGTTTACGTACCCATGTGTCTTCAAGAGTTCCTCCTCCTTTCTCTTCTAAGAGATTGAGTGTTTCTGTTTTAATGTTTAGATCTTTACTCCATTTTGACTTTTGCATGGTGATAGAGCTGGGTCAAGTTTTAGTTTTTGGCATGTAGAAAGCCAGCTTTGCCAGCACCATTTGTTAAAGAGGCTATATTTCTTCTAGTGAGTATGTTTGGCTCCTTTGTCCAAGATGGCTGTGTGTGTTTGTAGATGCTTTTGTATCTTCTAATCTATTCCATTGATCCGCAGGTCTATTTTGTTGCCAATACGATGTTGATTTTATCACAGTGGCTTTGTAGTGCAATTTCAAGTCAGGAATTGTGATGCCTCCTGCCTTGTCTTTATTGGCCAAGATTGCCTTTGCTAGTCTAGGTCGTTTTTGGTTTCAAATAAATTTTAGGGATGATATCACTATGTCTGGGAGGTATATTGGTGGGAGTTTGCTAGGGATTGCATTAAATCTGTACAGCAATTTTGGGAGTATGGCCATCTTCACGATGTTGGTTTTTCCTATCCAGGAGCATGGAATGTCTCTCCATTTTCGGAAATCTTCTATAATTTCTTTTCTAATGGTGTTGTCATTTTCTGTGAAAAGATCTTTGACTTACTTGGTTAAGTGAATTCCAAGGTATTGCATTTTATGCAATGCTAGTGTAAAAGCTGGTGTATTTATTGTTTCCCTTTCAGTGTGCTTGTTATCCGTGTAGAGCAATGCTACTGACTTTTGAGTACTGACTTTGTATCCTGCTATACTACTGAATTTCTGTATCAGTTCTAGTTTCTTGTTGAAATTTTTGGGGTCTTCCAAGTAAAGTATCATGTCATCTGCAAATAATGATAATTTAACTTCTTCTTTACCTATTCTTATTCCTTTTGTTTCTCCCTCTTTTCTAATGGCTGTTGCTAATGATTCCAAATCTATATTGAATAGGAGGGATGATAGAGGACATCCTTGTCTTGTACCTGATTTATGAGTAAAAGGTTTCAGTTTTTCCCCATTTAGGATTATATTAACTTTTGGAAGTTAATCATCTTTGTCTTAGATGGCTTTTATCAACTTAAGGTAGCATCCATGTATTCCAATTTTATAGGACCTTGAACATGCATGCGTGTTGAATTTTGTCAAAAGCTTTCTCTGCATCAATTGAGATGTTCATGTGTTTTTTAGATTTCAGCCTATTAATATAGTGTATTACAGTTATAGATTTTCGACTATAGAACCATCCTTGCATCCCTGGGATGAATCCTACCTGGTCATGATCTTCTTGTTGCTTTGCTGTATCCTATTTGCTAGGATTTTACTGAGTATTTTTGCATCTACGCTCATGAGGGAGATTGGCATGCAGTTCCCTTTTTGGTTGTGTCTTTTCCTGGTTTTGGAATCAGTATAATACTTGCCTCCAGAAATGATTTTGGGAGGACTTTTTCCCTTTCAATTTCATTGAAGAGTTTGTGGACTGTAGGGCTTATATCTTCTATAAATTTCTTATAGAATTCAGCTGTGTATCCATCAGGACCTGGATTTTTCTTTGTTGCTAGGCTTTTTATTAATTTTGCATTTTGTTCACTGCTATTGGGTTATTGAGAGTTGTTATATCTTTTTGGTTCATTTTTGGTAATTTGTACCTTTTGAGGAATCTGTACTTTTTTCTGTGTTTTCTATTCTGTGAGCCTAGAGATTCTCAAAGTAACTATTGATAATCTTCTGAATTTCCATTAGGTCTATGGTGACTTCACCTTTTTCATTCCTTATTGCTTGTATTTGAATTTTTTTTTCCTTTTTTTGATGAGGTTGGCTAGTGGCTTATCAACTTTATTTAATCTTTCAAAGAACCAGCTTTTTAGATTTTGGATTCTTTGAACTGTTTTCTTCATCTCATTTGAATTAATTTGTGCTCTATTCTTTATGATTTCTTCCCGTCTTTGTGCACTGGGTTTTGTTTGCTCTTCTTTTTCTAGTTGGCAGAGGTGCAATATTAGGGTGCTTATTTGTTCCCCTTCTGTTTCCTAATGTGTGAATTCATAGTTATGATATTCCCTCTAAAAGCTGCTTTCTTCACATCCCACAAATGCCAGTAAGTTGTACTTGAATTTTGATTGAACTGTAGATATTGTTGAATTTCTTCTGTGACACATTGATTGCTGAGTATGGTGTTGTTTAGTTTCAATGAATTTAGTGGGATTTTCTTATTTATTTGTCATTTTGTTCCAGTTTCATTGCACTGTGGTCAGGTAACATGCATGGGATAATTTCTATTTTCTTGAATGACTTACGAATGACCTCTGGATGAGTATGTGTTCTATTTTTAAAAATGACTCGTGTGCAGCTGAAAAAATTGTGTATTCAGCTGTGGTTGGGTGGAACACACTGTA
>PVKA01005963.1:0-13369 GCA_004027165.1 Ctenomys sociabilis | reverse complement strand
CCAACATATAGTGGCCTTCTTTGTGTCGTTTGTTCCTTCTTGGTTTGAAGTAGAGACTTTCTGAGAACAGAATTGCTACTCTTCCTTTTTTCTGAGGTGCTGGGGTAAGTAATATTGTTTTCCATCCTTTGACTTTGAGCCCATGAATGTCCTTTTGAGTTAAGTGTGTTTCTTCTACACAGCATATTGTTGGATTTTGTTTCCTAATCCACTGTGCCAGTCTATTTCTCTTAATTGGTGAATTAACTTCATTTACAATTGAAATTCGTTGACTTATTTTTCATGATATTTACCTGCTATTGTTTAGTCCCTTGTATCCTGTGTTTAATTTTCTGTCCTGTTTAGTGGGTTCCTTCCATTCTCATTTGTGGAGTTCTTGTCATTTGGTCTCTCTCTAGAACATCTTTCAGCGGCCTGTGAAGGGATGACTTTGTTGTTATGAAATTCTTTAGTTCTTTGTCATGGAAGTATTTCACTTTTCCATCAAACTTGAAAGATAGTTTTGCAGGGTATAATAATCTGGGCTGGAATTTGTTTTCATACAGGAATTGCAGAACTCTGCTCCTTGCTCTCCTTGACTTCGTGGCTTGTGTAGAGAAGTCAGCTGTAATTCTGATGGGTTTTCCTTTGAATGTGATCTACTTCTACTCTCTAGAAGCTTTCAGTATATTATTATTGTGTTGAATTTCTGGGATCTTGACTATTATATGTCTCGTTGTGTTTTTACTTTTTTGAAGTTATGTGGTGTCTGTATGCTTCGGTTACCTGAATGTTGGATTGTTTCGTCATATTTGGGAAGTTTTCTGTGATTACTTCTCCTCAAATTCTTTTTATGTCATTTGTATTGACTCCTTCATTCTCATTGATTGCAATTTTTCTCACCTTATTCATCCTGGCATCATCTTGTAGGGGATGGATTATTTTTTACTGTATTCTCATTTTTTTAAGAGATCTTTTCTCACCTTTTCACTAGGTGCTCTAGCATCTTCAAGATCTGAAACTCTGTCTTCACTTTCACTCAAAGAAGGTTTTGTACACTCATGATTGATATTTTTAGTTCTTCTATATCTCTTTCATTCTGTTTCATGCATTTTATTTCTTTTGTGTATTGCTCATTCAAGGCATTCATTATATTTCTGATCTCAATTTTTTTATCCTTGTCTTCTTTAGAAGTAGTTGTTAATTCTTTTTCTCCAGAGTTTCTTTCAGGTCGGGTTACCTCTGCATATTTCTGGACTTGTTTCTGTATTTCAGATGCTATGATTTCAAGGAATTCTTTTTTTCAAAGAATTCTTTTTTTATTTCTGAAACTATTTTTGCTTCAAGTTCTTCATGATCTTTCTGCTGTTGTTTTTTGCTTCGGATGCTGTTAATTCATACATTTCAGCTGGAATAGTGCTCTCAGCACTTGTTCTGGGTGAGCATTGGTTTTCCCCCTGATGTTTCTGGATTTGATACTTTGTTTCAGAAACTATGAAGATATTTCTTTTTTTATTTGAGGAATTAATTCTCATATGATTTCCTCTATACCTTTCTGCTGTTGTCTCTTTCTTCCATTTCTGTTAACTCATTCATTTCAGCTGAGCTAGTGTCCTCTGGGTTTACTGGGGGACTCATGGCCTGAGATTACATTTTTCTCCTTATCCTTGTCATTTTGTATAGCATTGACCTTTCCCCTTTGGTGTAGAGCTTTGGTGCAGCTATAACCTTAGTGTGTAATGAGATTTGGGTGCCAGTCTATTAAGTTTGAGATTATCCTGTTATGCGTAGCCTGGATCTAGTGTTATGTTCCTTTTTGCTGCAGCTTCTGTGATTTCCCTCTATTGGTTCCCTGGTCAGGTGAGCACGAACCACACTGTGATGCAGAGCGAGGTCTGAAAATTCCCCCCTCTCCTGGCAGGCTTTGGGGTGAGGATCCAGAAAGTTGCCAGTGTCACCCCTCCTGTCTCAGGCAGGTTGCTCTGTAGGTGGGCAGGCCTGGGCTTTGGTGGGTATGCTTGGCTCTGAAAAGGATAGTTGATGTTTTTATTCACCGGGTAGGCTGTGCTTGGTCAGCTAACCTGTGCTGGGTCTTGGGCCATGGGCCAGAACTGCAGAAGGCTGGGAAATGTCCCTCCAGTGCAACAGGCCTGGAGCCCTCACTCACAGGCTGGGTTGCCCTGGGTTTTGGGCCTTTGGGTGGGACCGGCGATTGCTGGGAAATGTCTCTCTCATGTTGCGGGCCTGGATTTCTACACTCACTGAACTTTGATGCCCAGGGAGTCTGGGAAATTCCCACTCGCTCAGCAGGCTTTAGGGAAGGGAATCCGGGAGTTGCTGGTGAGTGGGCTCTGAGGTTTCATGCTGGTCATTGGCTTGGAGGACTTGGGGGCAGGGATCCAGGTAGTACACATGGGAAGCTGCCAAAGGCTCTCCCTCCGACTTACCACACACTCACTGATCTGGGAAGCCTGGTGAGTCATGCAAATTCCCACTTACTAGGAGGGCTTGGGGCGGGATCCAGGAGGCTGCTGTCTCAGGCCAGTCTCTCTGGCTGGGCAGGTGTGGGAGGGATCAGTCCAACTACTGTTTTCTAAGGCAAAATATAAAACACTTCCCAGGGTTTTATATTAATGCTTTATCTTACCTATTGAACTTAAAAGTAAGTTTATTTCAGATGTCAACTTTAATATTAGAAGAGGGCACTTTGCTTATCAAAACTGAAAAGTCGTATTGCTCTTAAATAAATAACTGCCTGTCACAGCTATCCAGCTTCAATCTGATTAAATTCTATTCTCTGGGGATCAAAGAATTCTAATATTCTATTTAAAACTCAGAGATTTTATCTTGCAGCATGACTGACATCAAATCCTTTAAGCAACTTGGTTCAAACATTTCAGAAGCACATATTTATCAAGAGTCATTTCAGAATATTGCTGATACCCTTAGAAAGTTAAAATTGTAATAGTCTAATAAAAATTATAAATTAGAAGCTCATAATTTGAAATTTTATATTTCTCTAAAAATTCTTACTCAAAATAAGAAATACGCAGTTATTTTTTTTTATCATGCTTAATTTATATTTGTTTAACTATTATGCTAGCCCCCAAACAATTACCTAATACATGGAAATATATATTCTTTGGATAAAACATTTCCCAATTTAATTTGAGGAATTCTGGGCCTTGTAGAAAGCAGTATATAATCAAGTATGAGTTTTAGAAATGAATTTTAGAGTAGCTCTAGGTCTGCTTAGCAGAGGTCCAGATTTCCTGTACAGTCCCTATTGTATCAGGCACTACCTGCCTCCCGTAGGGCTTCTGCAGAAGAGCATCACCTTTGTTGTACCTGACAAGCCTGCACGCCTGCACTACACACCATCATCAGCCAGTCCATAGTGCACACTACAGCTTTTTATCATACGTGCTGCAGTTCTCAGAAATACATAACCTGTACTCACCTTTATTTAATCTTATAGAATATTTGTACTGCTTCCTGAATCCTCTGTCCACATCTTGGAGCCTTTATCTACTACCTAAGTATCACTTAATCTCTAGTTCTATTCACTATGTTTACAGTGAATTCTGCTTCTTCCAGAATGTTGCAAGGTTGGAATTAAATGACATGTGATCCCTTTGGGCTGCCATCTTCCACCCACAGCAGACTCAGGTTTCTGTTACATCTTTTCATGATTTGATAGCTCCTCTCTGTTGCTAAGCAGTACTCCATCATCTGGGTTTGCTGCAAACCTCCTATCCTTTTGGCTGCCAAAAGAACATACCACATAAAATGCTTCCAAGTCTTGTCGATCATTAGCAAAGTTACCACAAGCGTCTTTGTGTACAGAAAAGTCTTCCATTCATTTGGGTAAATATCAAGCTGTGAAAATACTGTAACACATTGTAATCATGTTTAGTTTCAGAAGAAACTGTAGAACTACCCTCCTCAGTTCCTGCATGCCATCCTGCACTCCCACTTGCAATGAGTGAAAACTCCTATAACTCCTCATCTTTATAAGAAACTTTTGATTGCATCAAAATTTGGGCAAAATATTAACAAAACTGGTATAACATCAATGCATAGTTGTTTGCATGAACATATTTGTACCTCTTTTGTGTAAGTGCTGAATCATTTGGCAAAATATGTTCAATTTTGTCAAGTGTCTGTACTATGCTGAATTTTGTTGAGCAGTTAATGAGTTTCTGTTTCTTAAGCTCTGCTACTGCTGGGATTTTTAACTTTGTGGGTTTGGCCATTCTAATGGATATCTCCCCAGCATTTGTTTTTAATCTCAAAATTTCTCTTTTTAGTTTCTCTAGACTTTTTGTTTCTCTGATAATACTGCTGTCTTTGAAGTTTATCTACTTTTTGTACTAGATTACTTAGCATGTTGATCATACTTGTCTTAAATTCTTGGTTGGATAACTCCAAATGCTTTGCTACAGCTGTGTGCTTGTGATTTGCCTTTTAATGTTACTCGAGTTTCTGGAAAGATGGAATGCAATGTGTAATATAGTCACTAGTAAATAAAACTTAACAAAAATATGATACTAAAGGGTAGGGGGAGGCAAGACACTCTTTCTTGCTATGGTTGGGCCTCCCATGACCATATCCTCTGAAGATTTGAGCTCTCCAACTTTTCTACAATAAATTTCAAGGAGTTTAGCTACAATAGTTTCATTCTTCTATCTCAGTATTGGTTATGGGTTTCTGTTTCACCAAGTTTTGCTTCCTTATCACTCCAATTTGTAGAGAAGTACTGTGACTTTGCTATGATTCTCTCTTTTCTGGTGCATCTAAGAAAGTTGTTGAACATCAATAAAAAGTTCAACTTTTTACTTACTAAGACAGAGTGCTAACTTTCCAGTTCCTGACATCCTGGAATAGAAACTAAAATTCTCAGTTGGTTGTACAACCAAATGAATGTACTCTCTGAATGTTTGAATATGAAAATTTAAGCTGTCCTATTGTTTTTAGCAGATACCCAAATTTCGCTTTTATTCATTCTGTGAAACAATGTAGTGCAACTTACCTTGAGAAAACCTAATTTATGATTATTCTATAGCTTTTACATCAGAGCAAATTAAAACTATGAATTCATTTTTTAACTAACTAGTTGTGTTTCAAAAAACTTTTGCTTAAAGAAATCATAGTATCTATCTTGCGTTTCCTGACATAACAGATATGCTCGTAATTAACTGTGAGTCTCAAGGGTTTATTCTTCTTCAGTAGATAAAGATTTGATTCCAAAATTGTCAACATGAAAAGTATACAAAAAGTCTGTAGTAAATCTTTCAAAATTCTAAAACTCTTAAGTAGTGATACCATGTCTGAGACAAAAGCAAAGACTCCTCAATAAACTTTTGAAGGCATCACTAATACAAATACGCAACATAAGAGGAAGAAATAAAGGACATTGTAGATATCTAATTGCTGCTAATTATAATGAACTCCCTAAGAAATCATGTAAATAAAGGCACTTGTGCACTAGTGTAGTTAGAAAAGATTTCATGATTTCTACTTTTTATTTTTCACTTGACATAATTTTATTTAACTCTCTAAGTCATAAGCATTTTCTGGTGAGCCACAATTTACTCAGTTACACAACAATTAGTCATAAAACTAATTTGAATTAATCATGTACTTTCAGTGCCTTTTGCAGAGCATGTCAGAAGGGAAATGATTAGCAGTGATTAAAGGAGTCATATTTACCTTCAGTGCTATATTTATGTTTCAGACATAAATGTCTTATGTCTGTGGCATAAATGTTGATGTGTCATGGAAGAATATTACTAGGCCAGTTTGAGTTAACTGAAAATATGCACACAGATTGGTACATTTCACTATATGCATAAAAGGTACATGTTAACAGTTATAACTTATATTAGCAAAGAATTAAATGTAGGAAGGCATCCTAAGATCTAATTATGTTCACAAGAAGTTCAAGGTAAAGAATCCTGCTTAGAAGTGCCAAGTGACTATGTTCTGCCACCCTCCCAAGATGACAAAGAAAAGACTATCAATGGTGAATGCAGGAAATAAAAATAAATCAGCATAGCCACACTGAGAAGAAGAGATAAGTTGTTGGCCTTGAACAAGAAGTTCAGCTTTTTAGTTATTAGGACAGAGTGATAATTTTCAGGTTCGTGATATGCTATAATCAAAACCAAAATCCTCAGTTAGTTGTTCTATGACCAAAGGAATATACTCTCTGAATTTCTGAATATAAAGATTTATGCTGCTCTGTCATTTTTAGCAGATATCCAAATTTTGCTTCTATTCATTCTGTGAAACAATGTGGTGCAACTTGGTGATCAAATTTGCAAAGAGGTGAATGAAGGTAGAAAATGGGCCTTGCACTGAATGTGGCTTTATGCAGCTAGCAAAGCCAGAGCCTGGACTCTGTCATGGTCTGGTTAATTGTTGCCTCAGGATTGGTCAGGGACCTTGTTGTCCTAATAAAATCTCTGCTGTGTGGGGTGAGGCAGACATAGTTTTAACTCTTGTCTCAATGTGTTTACTCATTGGACCTACTGTTCCTGGAATCTAAGTAACTCCAAGAGAGAATGAATTAGAGAATGGACAAGTAAAACTGAAGGCAAAGGGCCCAGACATTTTATCTTACTTTGATTTTTCCACTGAGCATCTGAAGACTCAAGTGCAAAGCCAGTGCTTGTAACAAGTTCTAAATGATGCTGGAAAAATTCAAGTATTTACCATCTGTAGGAAATCCATGACTTGCTCATTCTCTCTGTGCACTGGCAACTCCTTTCATTGAGATGATGACTGTAATTTTAGTAAAGAGCCAAATCAGAAATTAAACTTGTCCTTTTCAGATGCAGAATCTGAGAATGAAGAGTGGAAAGTAACACATGAGTGCAATGAAGCCATGAGCCAAATCCTCAAGAAGGTTGAATTTCACTATACAGCAACCCCCCAACCAAAAGCTCAGAGAGGAATGAGGCACAGGAGGCAGACTTTCCCAGGAATCCCTTCAAGAAAATACCCAAACTCGGTATATCTCAGGAAAAGCCAGGGAAAGCCCAGATCTGACTGTGCAAACTTCAGAGTCAGCCCTCTCGTGTGTCCTGCAGCAGCAGCATGATGCCAGCCCTTCCATTCAAGGAGTCTGCTGAGCCAGCTGGTGATTTCTTTCACAGGGTTGTTCCTTCCCTGAGCTGTGAGCATTCAAGATTCCTCCTTGTTCATCTCATGGGAACAACCTCTTTTCTGTCTCTAGTTAATGTTGATCCTTTGACCCCTGAGTCCTATAAAATTTATTCTTTCAATCAAAGGAAGCAGGAAGCCCTCAAGAGATCCTGAGGAAGCTGGGACAGAGGAAAGCAATTTACAAGGCTAGTTGCCAAGAAACATGCTCTACAAGATACTCACATGGCTCCAAGGAATTATTGGAATTAGAAAAGCATGGAGTTGAAGAATCTGGTATAGTCTACAAGTGCACTAAGGAGCTAGTTGGATTTATTTATGCAATGAAGTGCTCTGCAAAGCCTTTGGCAGTGTTATCATGTGATAATTTGAATCTGCATGAAGTTTATGCTGATGCAGTGCTTGGATATTACCCCCATGTGGTACACCGTGATTCCACATGGGTGTGAGATGACTATGTGATCATTCAGAGTACTGCAATGCAGAAAGCATGCCAGCTGCTTTATATAAAACATTAAGCTAGGTAATCACTTCCAAGAACCAAAACCCGAAGACATCATTTTACAGAATCCCTTGGGGCTTAAATATATCCCAAACTCTGGCATAGCATACTCTGGCATCAAGCCCAGTAACATCTTCATTTGTCATGAAGCACAATGTGATTCTCTCCTAGTCCCAGAAGATGCTGAAAATAAAGCTGATTGGTTTCTCTCTGCTACTGTGATGTATAAAATTCCTAACTTGAGCTATCTGGACATCACAAGCAAACTCCTAAGTGGAAGAAAGAGGTATTCACTTTTGGGATAATGAAATTTGCAACGGGATTATTGACATCTTCCCAAAGCCAACCTATTTTTCCCAAGCTTAAAATCTTCAGTTACTGAGCAGAATCTTTACCCACAAATGGTGACATGTGGTGTCATATTCACAAAGGTAACTTTTGGGCCATTTCTGAGGAGCTCATAGAAGATTTTCACAATTTTCTCAAAAATATGATCCACCCTGATCCAGTGGAGCAACCTCCTCCAGTAACTCTTAACAGAAGACAAGTTTGTCACCCCTTCGCGAGGAAGACAGGAGCTCCAACAACAGCTCAAGTTAGAAAAGTCTGACACTCATGCTAGAAAGGGAACTGCTAGAAATCTAGCAGGCAAGAGACCTCAGAGTGGGCAAAACCAGAAGCACAAAATACGTGAGGAAAGAGAGTGAAGTCTTCACACTTAACCTCTGGGCAATCTTCATCATATTTTTTTTCTTTCTTTCTTTCTTTTTTTTTTTTTTTTTGTTTTTTAGGAATCAGGGATTAAACTCAGGCCCTTGCACTTGCCAGAGAAGTGCTTATTCCACTGAGCCATCTCCATAGCCCCATGAAATTATGTATTGTTTTTGGAACTATCTAACTTTTCTCATTTGGTCCAATGGTTTTTCTTAATTTTTTTTTAAATCTTCCTCATGATAACCAATTTTACACCAGCTGACTTTATACCATAAACCTTCCATAAGAAGATGCTCATCCAACATGCCTCTTACAAAATGGAAAAACTAAGCAACTTCAATGTCCAAAGATTTCAACAGTCACCCTAATGTAGCATTTATATCCAAGTTGACAATGTTAATAAAACTTCTTATTAACAATGGTCTCAGGTACAATAACAACTGGTAACAACTTCTCCATTCTTCTAGTGCTACCTATCAACAACTTATTTACTTTTCACACTTCCTGATGAATGAAAACACGTGGGGATTGACCAAAAAGTAAAAAAGAGTAGCTTTTGATTTGGTATATGCACTAAAACTGCTGCTGAGGGTTTCTCATCAAAGATCCCAGAAAGAAAGAAAATTTGGCTTTGAGTTGAAGTAAGACCTTACAAGAAAATGTTACTGGACTTACAACAGTGCTTTCAAGTTATAGAATGGTGTTCCTAAAAAACAAATTCCAAGCCCTTTGAGCAACATTTTTATTAATGTATTTTGTGGATAGAGGAAATCTCTCTGATACTTTATTTCTTGACTAAATAGCTCCTCCATTATGTGAGGTAGGTATAGACAAAATTGCATATAGCATGGTTATGCTTGAGGTAGTCATTAACTTGTGAAACCAAACCACAGGTGATAGAGGGCTCCAGAGAAATTCTTCTTTTCTGTGTATGTTTTAAAGGAATTGAATATTTTTACAAAAAAAATTGTCTTGTACAAAGCTGGAAAAAATAGCTCTTCTCCAAATCCATTGTAGGGGGATAAAAAAGATGTGTTTTTGCCTCATTCATTAAAATGGGATTCTTATAATAAGAGATAGATTAACAAAAATTGTACAATGACATGTGAGTCTTCAAAAATGAAGATACAAAGAAACTAGAAAAACGTGTAATTTTCTGGGTAGTGATGCAGAAGTACAACAGGAAGACAAAAGGGTGTGATTGAGGTTTTGTGTGTTCAAATTCTTCCTGGAACCTCTAGGTTTTGTTTCTTTCTTCCTGTTTCATAGAGAGAACTCACTACAGGGCAAAGTCATGTAACTCTTCTTGGGTGGCTCCAGTGGACAAAGATGGCTGGGTCGGGAGCAGCTTCTGCTGCTCTCTTGATTTTATTCTTCTTTCTTTTCCACATATTTCCTTCAGTATGTGAAGATCTAATATTTAGAGGAATATTTTTGAGTCTTACAGTCAGAAAACTCAACAGAAGTGGCAAAGAAAAAGTCTTATGAAAAAAGTTGCAATCAAATCAAAATATGATCAGCAGAAATGGCAACTGGCTAAGAAATCATAAAGACTAAGGGATGTCTGAGCTAATAGCAGTCAAATAGGGACATGAATTTCATGTTTTCTCTTTTTTATTTATTTTAATGAGAAAAAATAAAATAACAATGAAACAGTTTCAAAATAGGTTAGTAGGACAGTTATAATAATACATTATATATTGTTGTCTTCATAGTAGTTATTCAGAGGACAAGACACAGACATGATATCTTGTCTAAACAATATTGGTACAAACCTTTCTTCTCAATGAACTGAGAGAAAGTAGCTGTATATCTATTATAACTAATATATATATATATATATATATATATATATATATATATATATGTGCATTTCCTATAGAACTTGAGTTAATAACAAATACTCAGACCAGGAAGATAGTTCAGTGGCATAAGAGCCTGCCTGACAAGTATAAGATCCTGAGTTTGATTCCCAGTAACAATAATAATAATAACAACAAATTCTCTTGTAAGAGGACTTGAGAGAAGTGCGTTGTGATCTTGCAAAAGGATTTCAAATGGATGGTGCACTTTACATTCTTTTAATAACTGTTGTAACTATGTGTGAGTTAATTGACTTTATCTTGAGAAGACAACCAAACTTTTTGTATTTTTGTGATAGAAGCTAATTTTAGATTCTTACATTCTCACAGAAACTATAATGAAGAAAGATATATCCCTTATTTCCATTTCCAAGAGATCAGTTCAGGATCTTTTTAAAAAGATTTTTTTTTTCTGGATGCTGAGAGAAGAGCTATCTCCTTTCCAAATTAATATATAAATTGCAAGAGAGGAGACATGACTTACCTATTTACAAGTTTCCTGAAATAAAAACATTTATTAAAACCTCTCAGTTTTGTATAGTTACGTGGCATGGTTAAGGGTGCACAGTGTATGAATTAAAACAGAAAAAAATTACCAGCATATGTTCCCTTACTGCCCCTCTATTACGGCGTATTTCATACTCCTAAACTCAGCTTATGAACTATCATGAATAGCTCATGAATACAAGCTAACACGAAAGAAAGAAAGTGAAGTGATAATGAGGAAACCCATGAGAGCAGTAGGCTTCAGCTGAGGGTTTTTCTTTTAAAATATGGAAGGTATAGCACTGTATCTCTTTCACTCTTCTTATTCTAATCCTCCTACCCCAAGTTCAGACTGAACACAAGATTACATGTGTTCATCCTGTGCCATGACAAATAATTCCAGTGCATAGTAGAAGAGGGGCCTATAAGACAATTGCAAGCCACATGTAGGCACAAGCAGAAACTCCAGAAATCATTTCAATCATAGCAATGAAAGACAAGAGTTGCAACCAAACTATCCTTCCTGTAAAATAAAAGGTCAAGAGAGTAGCATTTCCACAAGGAGTGTCGTGGACACTCAAGTCTTTGGGCAGGCAAGATCTCACGTCCTCACACCCAAGGCTGCCCATTCTATGCTCCAAAAAGCCACAAGGAAGGAGACTGCTTACCTCATTTATTACTGCTTCAACTTGGAAGGTGTCTGGTTTCATTAACACAGTGCTGAAAGTGAATTGGTGTGGAAGGTAAATTCTAGTGCTATTAAAATAGACAATGAAGTCTCAACTGAATTTCAATGAGTTACCTATTTACTGAGTTCTTCATACATGAAGCTTTGTGGGGAAATTAATTCAGGACATTAAACACCAGTATAATGTAAAAGTATGCATAACATAGAACCAGAGATGTCAAATATTACTGAAAATTCTTATTACTATGTTTTGAATGTTACCTCCAGAACTTAAGTTGAAAGTTGACAGGCAATGTGGGTGCTACTGAGAGTTGGGACCCTCAAAAAGGTGGTGGATCAAAAGGGCTGTAGATTCCTGCTAAGATCACAAGAGTTAGTATTTAATTCCCATGAGTTCTAGCCACTTATTCTCGTTTTCTTACTTTTCTCTCAAGCTTATAGTGCAGCAAAAAGATCTCGCTATATATATTAGACTTGATGTCTAATTTCTCAGACCTTAGAGCCTCGAGCCAAATACATGTTTTTCATTTATAATATACCTACCAAGTTGTAGCCCATTATGCCAACAGAAATCGGACTTAGCCCCACAAAATAAACTGGGTAAAAAGGGCATGTCTGAGATATCTCTCAGAAGGCAAGCAGATTTGGATTCTGCCAAACAAAGTTGTCAGAAAGTATATTGCATGAGCTCTGGACAGTTCAAAGTCTGTTTTGATGCATAAAGAAAGATGACATTGATATGTTTAAAATAGCCATGTGTTTCTGGAATTGTGGAAATGACTCATTGCTTTGAATTACACATGGTAGCAAAAGATTCAAAATTCAAAAGCTCCTAGTATATGTCTCTTCACATTTATCAGCACAGAAATGAAGACAGTTGAGAAGCTCTAGCCTCCAGCTTTTTTGTTTCTGCACAGAGAAACTGAGGTGGGAAAGACGACTGGAGGGAGACTGGAGAGAAACAAAGTTAATCTTATCTCTTATTGCTGGCTGATATGCAGCCAGGAATTCTCTTTTCCTGTTTAAAAAAATCATATGTATGTATGTATGGTACAGGTACATATATGTACCTGTCCATCTATCTGTGTATCTTGATTTATATATAGATTTCTCCTCAGAGTCTCATGGATTTCTAGCTGGGGATACTGAGAGGTGATTGGATTATGGGGGCATGATGATCACTGGTGGATTAGTTTACTGATGAGTTTATAACTAAATCAGATGCCAGGAGGTAAAGCCTTATTAGAAGAGGTTAGTCAGTTGCTGCAGGTTGGCCTTGGAGATCGATCTCTTGCCCTCTGCCCTGCTTTCCAACACCATGCCCTGAGCAAGCCTTCTTCGTCCTGTCTCTGCATGCTTCCCTTCTTTGGATCCAGCTCACTTGGATTAAAGCTTCTGCATATTAGAAGGCAAAATAAGCCTTTCCTCATAGGGTTGTGGGTGCTGCATATCACATTTTAGACAAAGAAATAGAGATTCTCTCTTTTTTATTCAGGTCAGCCCACCCCAGGGGTAGATCTGGCACAGCTTGTGGTGCCAGGATTGAATGTTTGCCTAAGTCTGTAATCTCATTTGCTGCCTTTCTTTCTTTCTTTCTTTCTTTCTTTCTTTCTTTCTTTCTTTCTTTCTTTCTTTCTTTCTTTCTTTCTTTCTTTCTTTCTCTTTCATTCTTCTTTCTTTCTTTCTTTCTGTCTGTTTGTCTTTCCTTCCTTCTTCTTTCCTTCCTACCTTCCTTCCTTTCCTTCCTAGCTTCCTTCCTTTCCTTCCCTTCCTTCTTTCCTTCCTTCCTTCTTTCCTTCCTTCCTTCTTTCCTTCCTTCCTTCTTTCCTTGCTTCCATCCTTTCCTTCCTCCCTTCCTTCCTTTCCTTTCCCTCCTTCCTTTCCTTCCCTTCCTTTCCTTCATTCTTTCCTTCCTTCCTTCTTTCCTTCCTTCCTTCTTTCCTTCCTTCCTTCTTTCCTTGCTTCCATCCT